>CAUYLG010057138.1:0-243055 GCA_963573385.1 Cacajao melanocephalus
GTGCCACCATGCCCAGCTAATTTTTGTATTGTTAGTAGAGATGGGGTTTCACCATGTTGACCAGGATGATGTCAATCTCTTGACCTCGTGATCCACCCGCCTTGGCCTCCCAAAGTGCATTATAACTTTTTTAGGACACCATGAACCACACCTATATAGTCTGGCAGATTTAAATGTTTATGTCGATAAATGTTGTGTATGCTCTGACTGCTCTACCAACTGGCCAGTTCCTCTGTCTCTCTGTTCCTCACCTTGGCCTACGTATTCCTGAAATGCAAAAATACTGAATTTAGGCCACTTGATAACTGTACTGGGCTCTAAGTGTTCAAGTGAAAGGAAGACTCATTTCTCACTTTAAATCAAAAGCTAGAAATGATGAAGCTTAGTGAGGAAGATATGTCAACAGGCCAAAAGGTAGGCCTCCTGTGCCAAATAGCCACATTGTGAATGCAAAGGAAATGTTATTGAAGAAAATTTAAGATGCTACTCCAGTGTACACACAAGTGATGCGAAAGAAAAATTGTGTTATTTCTGATTATAGAGAAAGTTTCAGTGGTCTGGATAGAAGATCAAGCCAGTTCAATGATTGACATTCTCTTCAATGAAAGCCTAATCTTGAGGAAGACCCTAACAATATTCAATATATGAAGGCCATGAGATGTGAGGAAGCTGCAGAAGAAAGTTGGAAACTAACAGAGATTGGTTCATAAGGTTTAAGGAAAGAAGCCATCTCTAACATAAAAGTGCAAGGTGAAGCAGCAAGTGCTGATGTAGAGGCTACAGTAAGTCATCCAGAAGATCTAGCTAAGCTAATTGATGAAGGTGGTTGTAGTAAAAAGCAGATTTTCAGTGTGGACAAAACAGTCTTCTATTAAAATAAGATGCCATCTAGAGAGAAGTCAATGCCTGGGTTAAAAGCTTCAAAGGACAGGCTGACTCTGTTGGTAGGACAATGCAGCTGGTGCCAATGCTCATTTACCATTCCAAAAATCAGGTCCCTAAGAACTATGCTAAAGCTACTCTGTCTGTGCTCTATAAATGGAACAACAAAGTCTGGATGTTGTTTTCAGTATGGTTTACTGAATAATTTAAGCCTATTGTTTAGACACGGCTCAGAAACAAATATTCCTTTCAAAATACTATGGTTCATTGACAGTGTACCTTGTCACCCAAGACTCCTGATGGAGATGTACAAGCAGATTAATGTTGTTTCCATGGCTGTTAACACAACATCCATTCTTCAGCCCATGTTCAAGGAGTAATTTCAACTTTCAAGTCTTAAGACATACATTGTATAAGGCTAGAGGTGCCATGGACAGTGATTTCTGTAATAGATGTGGGCAAAGTAAACTGAAAACCCTCTGGAAAGGATTCAGAATTCTAGATGATGCCATTAAGAACATTTGTGATTCATCTGAGAAGGTCAAGATATTAACAGGAGTTTGGAAGAAGTTGATTTCAACCTCATGGACGACTTTCAGGAGGTTCAGGACTTCAGTGGAGAAAGGAATTGCAGATGTGATAGAAATAACAACATAACTAGAATTAGAAGTGGAACCTGAAGATGTGCCTGAATTACTGCACTCTCATTATAAAATGTGAATGGATGAAGAGTTGCTTCTTACAATGAGCAAAGAAATTCATCTTGAGATGGAATCTTCTAGTATAGATTCTGTGAACATTGTTGAAATGACAACAGAGAATTTAGAATACTACATAAACTTACTTGACAAAGCAGTAGCAGAGTTCAGAGTTAAATCCAATTTTGAAAGAAGTTCTACTCTGGGCAAAATGCTATCAAATAGCATCACGTGCTACAGAAAATCCTTTGTGAAAGGAAGAGTTAACCGATGTGGCAAACTTCATTGTTGCTTTATGTTAAGGAATTGCCACATCCATGCCAGCCTTCAGCAGCCACTAGCCTTATCAATCAGTAGCCATCGGCATCGAGGCAACACCCTCCACCAGCGGAAAGATTATGACTCTGAAAGCTCAGATTATCTTTAGTGTTTATTTATTTAAGACAAGGCCTTGCTCTGTTGGCCAGGCTGCAGTACAGTGACACAATCACAGCTGACTGTAGCCTTGACTGTCTGGACTCAAGTGATCCTCCCACCTCAGCCTCTTGAGTAGCTGGGACCACTGGTGTATGCTACCACACCCTGGCTAATTTTGTATTGTTTATAGAGATGAGATCTCACCACGTTGCCCAGGCTGGTCTAGAACTCCTGGGCTCTAGTGATTCTCCTGCTTCCACCTCCCAAAGTGCTGGTATTACAGGTGTGAACCACTGCACCCGACCTCTTTAGCATTTTTTAGCAATAAACTATTTTGAAAATTAAGTTAGGTACATTGTTTTTATACACAATTCTGTTGCACACTTAATAGACTATGGTATGCTATAAACACAGCTTTTATCCGAGCGACCCACCTTATTGGGATATTTTCTTTATTGTGGTGGACTGGAACTCAACCCACAGTATCTCCAAAATATGACTGTAGTTTGATGAAATGAAATTTCATTAAAAGGAATAGTTTATGTAATTTGGATTATTCGTTTAATCTGTATGCCTAGTAAAGGCTTACTAGCCTTTCTGTTTACA
The DNA here is from genome assembly GCA_963573385.1 of Cacajao melanocephalus. Lineage (NCBI taxonomy): Eukaryota > Metazoa > Chordata > Mammalia > Primates > Pitheciidae > Cacajao > Cacajao melanocephalus. The sequence continues at coordinate 2,604 of CAUYLG010057138.1, forward strand.
TTTTATTCCCCGTAATGAATATTTTGCACATTTGTAATAATGAAACAGTATCATATATATATGCTGTTTCTCATGTGTCTTAGATTTTACTGTATCATCTCCTGGCCACATTATAACTTTTTGCACCTTTATACTTTATCTAGCTCTCTTTCCTACATTCATCAACCAATCTGTTAAATAATTTATGTTACATTTACAGTGAAAGTAGTGAGCATCCCTCAGAGTTAAATGGTTTTTGAATATAATTTGTATTATTATGACTATATATCCCACATTTTAGGCAGTTCTTAAATATATGTTGTATGAATAAACAATTGATATGTATGTATTTTTAACAGAACTGTAAAAATTTGGAGAGATTAAGCATCTACTTCCATTTATTAAGTAATTATTTTATTAGCAATGATAAAAATAAGCAATAAAATATTTTATGTGATAAGGAAATGCTGGGGAAGCATAACTGTTACACTGCCAAAATATATTACAATGTATATTTTACTTAATCCCATTTTGCTTCCTTATTTTAGGTGTTAAGGTCAAGAAATCTGGGGAAACCTGTTAACTTAAAGTGATAGAAAAGTATATGCCAACAACTTAGATGCTTATGAAAATAAGCTTACATAAGACATTTTCTTTTTTGAATAGTGCCTTTTTTTTTCCAAAGTGCCCAAAAAAATAAGAAGCAGTTTTCTTTTACTTTCAAATATCTGTTATTTTACTTAAAAGGTCACATCCATACTTTGTTATGTACAATTTTTCCTGGTGTTTGTGTCCTGTATAAGATTTTCAATTTACTTTGAAAATTGTTATTACATTATAAAACAAATGGCAATATTTGAGTGGTTAATAATGTTAGTTCTATGGATGCAGGAATGACATTTGTCTTGTTCAGTGCTATATCTAAAACACCTAGAACGTGGACATGGAACACTGGAGGTGCTCAAGACATTTATGTTAAAAAAACTAGATGTCTTTGCTCAACACCTGACATATCCTGTAAAAGAAGAGTAAACAGTATTAATGCGGTGGGGCGCTGTGGCTCACGCCTGTAATCCCAAGCACTTTGGGAGGCTGAGGCAAGTGAATCATCTCAGGTCAGGAGTCTGAGACAAGCCTGGGCAACATGGTGAAACCCCGTCTCTACTAAAAATACAAACATTAGCCAGATGTGGTGGTGTGTGTCTGTAGTCCCAGCTACTCGGGAGGCTGAGGCTGGAGAATTGTTTGAACTTGGGAGTCAGAGGTTGCAGTGAGCCGAGGTCACGCCGCTGCACTCCAGCCTGGGCTACAGAGCAAGAGAGAAGAAAGAGAGGAAGGAAGGATAGTATATTAATGCTGGCTTTTTGTGCCTCTTTTATTGTCATAATGCAGTGTTCCTCATAGTATGTTCACAGAAAATTATTTACTTGGGAAACTACTAGTTGCTAAAATAAAAAAATTGCACTATATTTAAAGTTTTGGGGGAAAACGTTGGGTTAAATAAATTTTGTTTGTTTGCCTTTTTTGTTATTGAAGCTAAACATCCAAAAGAACCTCTGATAATGCTCATGTACATTGTAAGTCTCTAAGAAATCCACACTAAATATACTGTCTCACAGACTTGTTTAAACATTTAACATTCATCCCCCCCCCACCTTCAACTGCTTTAGTAAACTGTCCTTAGAGAGAGAAAAGTTATTTTACTGTAATTATTTTTGACAGACACCTAAATATCCTGAAATGATTTCATGTAACAGAGATTCCTTTGAAAAATAACTCACTTTTCAGGTAGGGAACTGTTTCCTTCCTAAAATATTATTTTCCCACTTAATCATTTCATTAAAAAAAGAAACCTAGAGTCATTAAGACTTCTAAAGATTTAGAAAAAAAGTAGGTGTGGATATTTCTCGAAAATTCTGTATCAGGCAGAATTTTAAAACTTAGAACACTAAACAAATCATGAAGTGGGAAACTACCAGCAATTTTGACCACATGAAAATGTAAAACCTCCAAACCTCAAAGAAAGCATAGGTCAATTAGGTGAGTCAAGAAATAAGTCAAAGTCATTAATATATACAGAAATTGAACAAATTGATGAGAAAGACAAAAGCAATAAGTCCATAATTGAAAAATAGGTGAAGGCATTAAATAGATGATTTGAAGGGATAGCATACAAATGACTAATCAATTTTTTTGTTTAATATTTAGTTTCACTAATGCAAATGTAAAAGAAATGCAAATTAAGTTGTATTTCCAGCTCAATGTTTCCCAAACTTTTTTGGTTCATTGTAACCGTAATATCTTAATGATTTTGTCACAGTGCATTTAGGGCTAAAAGAAATACCACAGTTTCATTTTATAAAGTAGTACAGTCCAAACAACAAACAATAATGATTTGTGCCCTAACTACTTTTTATCCCTTTGGGAAAATCATAATATATAAATTGAAACCCAAACAATTTTATATATACACGTGTATATGTGTATATATATATATATATATATATACACACATGTATATATATATATATATATACACACATGTATATATATACACACATATATATATGTGTGTGTGTGTGTGTGTGTGTGTGTGTGTGTGTGTATATCTTCAGATGGCCACAGTTACTTAGTAATGGGATTGTATGCCTTATTGCGCACGACACAACTTCCCCAACCTTGGAATCAAGTTGGACACTGCCACTCTCATTTCTTGTTCCATATTGATTTTTATGCAGTACTTGCTTTGTATTACAGCAACCACGGAAACCCAGCTTCACAAAGATATGACATAATTGAAAGGAATATAGTGTGATACAATGTTGAAACTGAGAAATATCGAATATTATTTCCCTCAAAATGGCAAGTATCATACAGTATCCCTAAGAGTTTGCTTCAATACCCTAAGTGCCTTACTACAATTTGAGCATGTAGGCTAGCACATAAGTGGATAATGTATTATTTTAATGATGGTATTTATTGTTGGTGACAACATGGTGAAATGGCTTTCTCATACACTTCTATTGTGAATATGAATTTGCAACACCTTTTTTGAGGCAGCAGTATAGCAATAGGGATCAGATACCTTAAAATTGTTCATACATAGAGTTTGTGCAGTGTGACAGACCACTAATTCAGACAAAAGTAAAACTTTAATGTTTACCAAGAATGGAAATAAATTAAATGCCAGTTGGGCCATACTGTCAGTGCTAATATTTCTTCAAAGTAATTTATAATTCTATAAGATAAAATTGTATTTCAGCCGTCTATTTTTTGCCTTAGAAGTATTTATTAGGTACATTTAATTTTATTAAAGAAAAATACATGTGATATGTGCATAATGCTCTGTTGCTAAATTTACATTATGAAAAATGGTAAATATATTTTCTGTATATAAATGCTTTGCTCTGTTTCTCTATGTGTAAACTTGCATACATCTATATAAAGAATAACACCTTTACCACACATATAAGTGCTATTGTAATTTTTATAGGTTTCACTAGGATAACTCTTGAAGTGACATATTTCAAGAAAATATAAGTGAACAAGACTTGGTTATGGTATATATCTTCATAATACCCTATGAATTTATGGTGACTGTTCTCATTTCAAACATTTTTTATGGCAGTTTGACCGGTTCTTACGTTTTGGTAGGTATATGGGTTCTTAGGGGAATGGGGGCAGATATTTCTTATTTCTGATTCCATATAAAGACAAATAGATAAAATGCTAATAAATGCCAGCAAACTATTTCTAATTGAACAGTTGGCCAAATTTTCAATTTTTTTATTGGATATTTAATTTGCAATTCATTCCTCATATCTGGAATCTGTATCTGCATCTTTGACAGATTACACCAATAATTCTCTCCTTTTTGTTAGTATAGGGCTATTGATAAGGGTCAATATGTCAAAGAAGAGACTACATGTTAACTTTTGAGGCAATTGAGAAACACTGCTCTCTTTTATGTCTTAGAATCCTTAGTATTGTAACACATCTTAAAATTATATTTATAGGAATCTATTTCAGTTATCTGAATTATATTGGTACTAAAACTTTAAAAGTTAGCATCACTTCTGGGTATTTAATCCAATTAAAAATATAACTTTTACATCTAATCATGATGAAGTATCAGGGACCAGATTTATCGTCCTACCTTAAACAACTGGAAGATTAGACAAAATACATTAGATGAATTTTAGACGATAACAATAAACAGTGCAAGACTGTGGTCTCAGAGAGAAAAATAAAAAAACCAAACTCGTGAGTCCTGTGCCCCAGCTTACTTTCTGGAGGCAATTTCCAGACCATAGATCAGGGACATCAAACCCAGAGCCAGGCAGTCTTGCTGAGTTGAGAAGACAGATCAGAGACCAGAGAGACCAGTGTTCTTTGTGCATGTAAAGCAGAGTAGCAGATTGGAGGAAGCTGCATGGAAAAAGCTCTGGAATTTTGCAGAGCAGAGGACTCCTTGATTCTTTGGCTAAATTGTTATCTACTTATGTGTACAAGATAACTACCTGAAGCTGGGGAAAGAAATACTAGGAAGCAGAAGGCCAAATAATTTCTGAAGCACATAGACATCTGGGTATAGTTAATTTTCACCAGTCAAAGTGAGAAGATCTTGTAATATGCAAGACATTGAGTAAAGTCCTCAGAAGAGTATTGCCTTCATACTAGAGCTAAACTAGTCATTAGACTAAAGCATGCTCTGGACCTGCCTTCAAGCATTAAAGCAGATTTTGAAAGGATCAAACTAATTCCAAGTAACATTACTGCATATTAGAATAAGTCAACCACATTGTAAAGAAATACAGTAAAATCGAAAATAAACTAATGGAAAATCACAATATCCAGCATTCCATTAAAAAACTAACAGGTATGCAAAAAGGTAGACAGTATTATTTATAATCAGGAGAATAATCAGTCAATAGAAATAGATCCAAAAATGGCCAGAATAGTAGAATTTGAAGACAAAGTTGATAAAACAACCATTGTATATATACTCCACGTATTCAAGAATATAGAGGAAAACATGAACATGATGAGTAGAAGTGCTGCTTAGAGGGAAATTTATAGTTTAAACACTTAGTTTATATTGGAAATAAAGAAAATCCCAAACTAATTTGATCTGAGCTTCCTTAAGAGATTTAAAAGAACAAGATCAATCCAAAATATGTTAAGAATAGAAATAAAAATGATAAAGACAGAAACCAATGGAAGAGTAAAACAAAAATAATGGAGAAAAGTCAATGAAACTGAAGGCTGATTATATGACAAGATCAATAAAATAGATAAGCCTCTAGCAAGATCAATCAATATAAAAAGAGAGCACACAATTTGACATCATCTGGAATAAAAACACTGGGACATTGCTAAAAATCCTGTAACCTTTGGAAGCATAATATAGGACTATTGTGAACAAATTTATGCCAAATTCAGCGATGAAATAAAAAATAGAAATTATCAAATCTCATTCAAGAAGAAATACATACTCTGAATAGCCCATATTTATTCCAGGAATTGAAATTGAAGTTAAAAACCTTCCCACAAAGAAAACTCCAGATGATTTCACTGGTAAATTCTGTCAAATATTTAAGGAAAATGTACTTTAAGTAAAACATTAAAGGAACAAATTCCTCCAGAGAATAAAAAAGGGAGCAAGACCTTCAAATTATTATGTTCAGCTATATTGACACCAAAATCAAAGATATTACAAGAAAAAAAAATACTGCCTGCGTTGCAGTGTTCTTCATGACACAGATGCAAAAGTCCTTAAAATTTTAACAAATCGAATCTAGAATATACTAAAAGGATACTATATCATGACCAAGTGGGATTTATCCTAGGAATTTGAAGTTGGTTTAACATTGGGTGAAAAAAAAATCATCAATATAATTTTCCATATTAACAAACTAAAAGAGAAAAATTTTTAGTCTATTAACCTTTAAAGTTGCAGAAAAAGTATGTGGCATAATTCAGTCTTCACGTATTATAAAAATTCTCAGCAACAGAGTAGAAAATAATTTCCTCATCATGATGAAGGTTATCGATTGATGAATGTAAAAAGAAAATATGGACCCATATCTTATCTATTGTGAATAATGATGTAATCCGCATGGTAATGCAAATATTACTTTGACATACTGAGAATAAATCAAATGTATTTTTATATGCTAGGAATGAATAGTTGGACATTGGAATTTAGAAAGCAGTGCTATTGATTATAGCATCCAAAAGTGTATGAAATACTTAGAGATAAATTAAGTAATATGTGTAAGAACTGTGTGCTTAAAATTATAATACATTGCTGTGATGAATTAAAGACTTTAGTAAATGGAGAGATGGAACATTACCATGATTTAAAAGATTAAATATTGTTAACATCTTGGTGTCTCCTTAAATTGAGCCTATCACTTCAATGCAATTTCAGTCAAAATCCCAACATGCTTTTTAACAGAAATTGGCAAACTGTTTTCAAACTTTGTTTGGAAATGTAGACCTAAATAGCCAAAATAATTTTCAAAAGGTAAATTTGGGTGACTTACACTACCTGATTCCAACTTTATTGCTAAGACTTGCTCTGTTGATTTAAGGATAGACATAGAGACTAACAGAATGGAATAGAGTCCAGAAATAGACCCCAAATTAATCAACTGATTTTCAACAAAGGTACTGAGATAATTTAAGGGGAGAAAGGATAATATTTTCTATAAATGGGGGGTAGAACGACTCTTCGGCCATATATAAAAATTAAGTTGAAATAGCCATAGACTTTTGACAACTATAATAATGTGAATAGATGTTAAACACATATTTATATGTTTTATCTATACATATATAAATATTCTGCAATATATGAAATAGTATTATATATAGGACAAACACATATTTCTTGAGCGGTGAGGGACAAACCTCCAAGTTAGAGACTTTAGACATGAAGGACAAACTGAAGATATTAAGAGCTTTCAGACAAACAGGGCACACGTAAAGCAACATTTATGTTATACTTTTAAAAAGAAACATTGAAGGTTAGTAGCCCAGTAGAAAGAAGTCTTCAAAATGTTAAGAGAAAATTACCTTCAACCTGGAAATTCTTAACCCAACAAAGAGAGGAAAACATGGGATTCAGGCAGCAAAAGACTAATCATGAGGGAGACAAAGGAAAGTCCTGGATAACAACTCTGTAATAAACCCAGGGCACCATCAGTCCCAATTGGAGAAAAGGGTGCCAATGGTTGTGAGAAGGCAAGAGGAAAGTGGGATTGGCAAGGACCTAAGACATTGTTTTGTACTCTTGAGTGTTTAGAGCAGTTATTAGTAAGGTGTGAGAACCTCAGAGGAGGGGGTAAGAGGCACTAGATACAGAAACACAAGCAAAGTAAAAAGTGAGACAATTCTTAACTCTAGGAAAAATTAAAAGCTGTGCAAAAAAGGAAATTAATCACTGTTGAGCCAAATAGTATATTATGATTAATATTTCTATGAATACTGGAAATTTCCATTTCTATACTGTTAATCAGAAACTATTCTGTAACTATTGAAAGACCACAGAAATGAGAATTGAGAGGGTATTGTAAGAGAACTTAATCCTTAACAACTAGGTCAGAGAAGCAATAGATTATCTCTATCCTGATGAATAAAGATAACCTATATATTATTTAGAATTATGAATATAATCACCAGAAGAAGGAGCTGAAAATGGTTGCTTTTTGGGATTTTGATTAGATTGCTTGGGGGCAGGTAGGGCAGCATAGGGAAGAGACTATATATTTCATTAAATACCACTTGGGACTATTTGATTTTTTTTTTCTAGTATGGGCATATCTAACTATGGTAAAAAGAAAAAATATCATTAAGACATTAATCAGTAATCAAAAGAAAAGAATGCTAAGCAAACTAAATAATTCAGCATTACCGTAACTGTAGAATCTGAGAGAAAATGTTACCCAACAGCAGCAACAAAAATATCATTGCATAACATGGGGAAATATTCAAAATATATAGTTCAATAAAATAAGCTGGTTATTAAATACAGTATATAAAATAACTTATTTTCATACCAAAATTTGTCTTTGCATGCATAAGAAAACACAAGAGGATGATACAGAAATACCAAAGACAGTTATTTCTAAATGATATAATTATGGATTTTATTGGTAACCAAAAAAAATTTACATGGATGTTTTGCATTTGGAATTAGAAAAAGATTTAAGAAAAACGAGTAAGACAAAGCTATTTAAAGAGTTTGGAAATGATATCATTCATAAAAACTCCACTTACTAGTTCTGTGAACAAGGCACCCTGCTAAACTCTTTGGAGGTTGCAAAGATAAGGTAAAATATTGTTATAATTTCTCAAGAAAGTCAAGATCTAACAGGGAGATGAAAATATGTGTAAATACCAATATAAAAGTCACAAATCATGTAAGATAGAGTGATACAGTGTTGGAAGCATTCTAAGCATTAGGGTCAATACAGGAATAGTTCTTTAGTGAGAAAGATCACTTTTAAATGGAACATAGTTATGGAGGTTGGAAGTGGAAGGATGTGGAAAATTTCAAGAGGTAGAAAACATGTGAAGCCATTACAGGAGAGAAAAAAGACTCAGAAATGTAAGTGCAAAGAAATATACCTGGAGCCTGGGGTAGGAGTGGGATGTGTGCTTTGGGACCAGATTGTATAGGGTGCTGAATGCTAGGTAAAGGGATTTTGACTTCGTTCAATAAAAGTGAATGGTTATTGAAGGCTGTTGGAGAGGGGAATAAAATAATTAACGCATGGAAAAAGAAAGCCTATTTGAAGTCTATTATGCCAGCCCAGGTGAGCAATAATGAAGGTCTGAACTAGGATATTGATTGTGAGAATGAAAGGAAAGGATCAACTTGAAAATGATTTCATAAGTCCAGTATATAGAATTTAGCAGCTGTTTGGAAGTAGAAAAAGAGGTAGAAGGTAACAAAAGTGGGTACATTGTTGTGAATCTTGAGTATTAGAACAGTGGTAACACTGGCAAAGGACAGTCAGAACAAAGAGAGAGTTTTGTGGAGAAAGAGAGTTTTGGATATCTTCAATGTTTGATATGGTTTTTGGGGGAATATCCATGAGGCAAGACTCAAAAGGCAGTTAAAAGTATGGATTTGAAGTAGTCATTCAGCAAATACATATTGTCTCCCATGTTTAATAACTATGTATTATCAATTTTAAATTAAGTAAAACAAGATATCTGTCCTTATGAAGCTCATTGTTTGGACTAGGGAAATAAATAGATTATAAAATGGATAATTACAACACAGTTGTTATAAATAATGCATTAACAGAGTTTGAACAGAGTTCTGTGAGAGCACAGAGGAGATGACTATGTCCTGATGTTCTTTGTTTTGGTTGTAGGGAAGGGATTCACTCAGATATTGAAAGATTTACATGGCCAGTTGGAGCTTACAAACATGGGAAAGTATTCTTGGCCAGATGTGGTTGTTTCATAAAAATGAGCACTTCATTTAGAAAGCAAAGAGGGAGAACATTATACTGAGAACAATATCTGAAGGGATGTATATAACGTATTTGCAACTTAGGAAAAAACTGAGAAGCAGTTGGGGGGAATGTAGAATCTGATCTCAGACGCTAAAACAGGAGACTCAAGACACAAGAAAGCTTGATAGTGGCCAAGAGATTAGGAAGATAAAGGATTAATAAAAGTCTATAGATTTAGTGATTCAGAGACTATTGACTTTTCAAAAATGTTTCAATAATACCAGAATCAGTGTGCTTCAGTTGGTGACAATATGTAATAATAACTATTATAAAAATAAAGGTAGTGAAATATTGGTCCTTTTATATGAACATATATGTTATTCATATTATGTATTACTTTAAAGATAAACTCATGTACAGATAAACTCACATGTATAGGGAGTAAGCATAAACAATATTTTTATGAACTTTATTTTTAAGAAATAGTGTGAAATGAATAGGGAATAGCCTTGTGGAGATAGTAGAGCTATTGAGTTTGCAGGGATTGTTGGTGATTTCTTAACACAGTTTTCAAAAGAGTACTAAGGGCAGAATGTAGACTTTGAAGGCACTAAGTATATAGAAGAAAATAAATGACTACAAGTCTCAGAAATCCTGAAATCCTGCCTTTTCACCCCCACTCTGAAATTATTATATAATGGCTACTTTTTTTTTTTCAGTTATCACCTGAAATGTTCCTACTTCAAACAGACCTTCTTGTTCAACCTTTTCAAACTAGTTTCCCCATGTTATACTACCACACCCTTCTTTTGCTCCATATAACCTCCCACAATTTGTAATATATTGCTTGTGTATTTATTAAATGTCTGTCTTCCTCACCAGACTGTCAGCTGTATATGGATAGGCATCATGATCATTTGTGTCCACTTTATATTTTAGCCTTGTCAGCATTGTGCATAGTAGTCTGCTATTAGATACATGTTGAATGAATGAGAGAGGTAAAAGGATAGAGTGTCTCCAGAGCAAATTTACTGGAAATAGATTAGTTGTTAGAAATGTCCAAATCCAACATGTTACCTAATAATTGGGTTGCTGGAATAGAATGGAGACAAAGAGTTGGGAAAATTGAGGTTATACTTTTAGAACAAAGTCCAACTCAAATTCTTGTTGGACTCAATATGGGATGAAGAGAAAGGAGTGATACTTAAAAATAAATACAGGACAAAATGAGAGAAGCTGAAATAAAGCAGATGGGATTACAATGAGGGTAGTAAAAAATGAGTAGAAAAGAGTAAAAACTATATGTCTCTTCCTCTTTTATCAGGTGAGTTGGGACTTTAGAGAGGGTTGTGAGCCAAGGGGAGTAGAATGAAAACTATGTTTCAATTAAATTGAGAGGGTATAGTGATTGCTTCCAGAAAGAAGGGGAAGAAAATATAGGAGAATATGCTCATGGTACAACAGAGGCATCATAATGTGATGGGACTAATACCAGGGAAGACCAGGAAATGACTGCAGTAGCTTACAGTGGACTGTTAGCTTCAATATAAGTACTTAGTAAGTATTAACTGGTTAATAAGCTTGTTCAGTGTAAATTCATTACTGTTTCTAGAGAAATGTTACAGAACCCAAAATTGAGTAATGCTAAAAGCAAACAGATACTTTTTTGTTATATAGTCCCATATTTTAGAACATAATTACAATTAAATTTATTTATATTATTTACACTAGATGATTTCAGCAAAACTTATTTTCTTGTATTTTTAATGCTGTCACATGGTGATGTAAGTTCTGGACAGTATTCTCAGCTACTTCCCAGGAATCCGTGGCTCTGAAAAATAGAAGATAGCTTGCCAAGCATTTTTTAAAATGAATAACTCCATAAATAACTTTTAAGATAGCTTACAAACAATTATGGTTATGAAATAACTGATCTTAATTTACATGTACCTCAATCACAATCTAAAGATTTGGTATAGTTTTCTTTTTAATCAGTACAATGAAACTTTTAGGCAGCCACGACTACCTTGCCTTGTTACAGTATTTCAGTTCTTCTTGTGACCAGTGTCATAGCATGGGTTTATAAGGTGACTGGAGTTAACGGATGCTATCTTTAGTCATGAAAAAGAGTTGTCTGTTATTCTCTGGACTAAACTAAATAATTCCTATGGGAGTCAAATAGAGACATGGACCTGGATCACACTGTGCTTTACTACTGAGGAGGGCTTTGGCTCAGACCACCTGGAGTTTTATATTATTCTGTATTGATTCAAAACCAGGAGTCAAAGTGCTCTGTGATGTCCTTATGAAGAGTCATGCATTAAAACATGCTTTTTTCCATAGAGATTATATATTTTTTCTTACTTTTTTAAGTTTTTTACTGAACATCTTAGTATTTTAACAAATGTATTGAGATAATGGCATTGAGATAATGGCACCCTAGCTATTAGGGAATAATTCATTTCCTGAATGTGAGATGTTTTGGAAACTATTACTATCATTGTGTAACTAAATATTGTGTAATAATCCTGACTCAAAGCACCTAGTAGATTAATTCTTGGTATTATAAAAGCAGTGCTGATGAGGGAGAATATACTTATCTACCGCAAAATTTTGCATGTGTGAATGGTTATTACCAAGATGGAAAGAAAAGAAACTACTTTCATCTATACTTTTCTCACCACTTGAGTTCTTTTTAATCTTCTTGGTACCTAAGAATAATCTCTTTATTAAACCATGACATTTCAAGTTGTTGCATTTTAAGTTTTCTTCTGTAAAATTCTCTTCCCTTACCTGAAAAGAAGAAAAAAAAAGAAAAAGAAAAAAAAATTTGTTATATATCTAGGATACTCCTGATTTGTCTTTTGAATGAGTCAAAGCTGAGAGTCAATGTATTAAGAGTCAAGATAATTTGAAGATTGATCATCAGGCCCTCATGGTCTAGAATACAGTCAGAGCAAAAGTTTGATTCATTATTTCCCCTGTTGCCAGAGATATGATCCGCCTGTCTTCTTGTCTTTTAGTCTTGTTAGAAACGTATTATCTTTTCTTGCCAAGACTGGAATGTAGAGGAGGAAGAGATTTAAATCTGAAAATTATATGAGTGCTTCCTCCAGACTATGAAAAGTTAGCAATTGATTTTGCTTTGAACATGGATGAGACTGACAGCACACTGACCTTGAGTTCTCTTCACAGTGGGTAAACCTCACAAGTGCAACTACTGTGGACGAAGCTACAAGCAGCGCAGTTCACTGGAGGAGCACAAGGAACGCTGCCACAACTATCTCCAGAATGTCAGCATGGAGGCTGCTGGGCAGGTCATGAGTCACCATGGTGGGTAGAAATTGTATTCATTTTTATTTCACCCTACTGCTTTTGTAGTTCAACATGAAGATAAAGTCTTATGCTATTTAAAACTAATGTAGATCACTTTAACTTAAATGAGTTATAGCTTTGGAATACATTGCAAATTATGTTGAAATTTTGTGATGCTCCCAAATTATTTCTGATAATGTTTAAATTAGCATAATAATGACAACCAACCTTTAATATACCAAAGGTACTATTCACTCTTCTTTTTCATTTATCTAACCAGATAGTTAGAGCTGATTCCACGTTAGTCTGTAGGCTTCCTAAAAGAATGAATTGGTTATTTGCATATTTTCATCTCTGTTAGGTAAGTGATCTGTGATAGAATTTGAAATTTCTCCAATCTGCCCTGTAATCGATTTTGCTTTCTACAATGTGTAAAATGATCTAGACAAAAATTAGACACACAAAAAAGCCTTCTCCAAGCAAAACATCCTGATCTCTAAATACACTATGGCAGGGAGGAAGGCAGTCCCTAAGGTTTGTCAGTGAATAATTCCCTGTTCCTGCAAAGTTAATTTTAATAATCAGCCTTATATAGGAAAATGATGAATTTCAATTCTTAAGATTTATAGTGTCTGTCTTGTCTAATTAGATTTGTATACTGATAAGTTTTATTTGTACAAAGACAAAAATCTCAACTTATTAGTACATGCATATCTTTTATTTTTTATTATTTTTTTATTTTATTATTATTACTATTATTATTGAGATGGAGTCTCATTCTGCCACCCAGGCTGGAGTGCAGTGGAGCAGTCTCAGCTCACTGCAACCTACGCCTCCTGGGTTCAAGCAATTCTCCTGCCTCAGCCTCCCCAGTAGCTGGAATTATAGGCATGAGCCACCATGCCTGGCTAATTTTTGTATTTTTAGTAGAGATAGGGTTTTGCCAAGTTGGCCAGGCTGGTCTCAAACTCTGACCTCAGGTGATCTGCCCGTCTTACCTTCCCAAAGTGTTGGTATTACAGGTGTGAGCCACTGTGCCTGGCCACATGTATATTTTTATTTAAAAAAGGTTTGCCAAGTATTAATTGGTAGAGTTGGGAAAGGCTACAGTCACTTTTAAAATATAAATATCTATGTATTGGCTTAGACATAGGCAGATCAAGGATTATTTGTGCGGTTTTCTGTTCATTTATACAGTGTATACTATGGAACTGTGTTTGTTGGACAGCTAGTGATTATGTGTTGTTGACTTGGGAATATTTTTAATTTAAATTTTTTCTCGTTATTCTGAACAACTGAAGCATTTCTGTCTAGTTTCTGTAATCTAAAGAATCTAATTATATTGATTGTTGTGACCAAGTTCATTTATTTTTATATTATCATCATTAACACTTTTTACAAACCTATCGGTGTTTCAAGTCTGAGTAAATTTGATATCACAAGCTTGCATTATCTGGGCTAATGACAATAGTGTAGGATCTAGAACACAGGGATTACAAAATGGTGTGCCTCGGAGTCTGCCAAACTTTCTCTGGCTACATGGTGTCTGAGTGTGTCACTTATAGGCTTGGATTGAGGATTAAATGTGATTGGGTGTGTAATAAATGCCCAACACATGGTTTGCTTTGCTGTTAATATTTGAGAACATTAAATAATCAATAACAGTAAATGTACTGTCCCCTACAAATTTGTTATTTACCAGCAATAACTTAAGCATTGGAGGTTTCGTTTGCTAACCAAACATACCATTACTATTTAAATTGTTGGGTTTAAGGGTAAACTGAGGCAGGAAGCTGATGGAAGCTTGGGGGAATACCAAATCTTCCCCAAAAACACCTTATGGCATTGCTACTAATTTTTCTATGTGATATTCTCCCACTGCGGTTCTGACATTTGATGAGGTTACGCATTTCCAACTTTATTTATTATTTTTTCATTCCTAGTTACTTATGGAATTCTGTATTGCATACACACTCCTAAAAGACTGTATGGTAATAGGGAGGTAACATGTAAATACATTATTATAATCAACATTTAATTATCTGTTGGCAGATTGAACTTTTAGAGAATCAAACACTAACAAAAAATTTAAACAAGTGTATTTTGGAGGAAGAAAAGATATATCTTCTAAACAACTGGGGCCTCAGCCTTACCCCCATCCCCCAGATTGCTTAGCCCTCTACAGGCATAGGTCCTTCACAGGTGGTGCTAAAGCTGGAACAAATTGGGAAAAAATGGGAAAGAGTCAGGGGCACTGGGTAGAGCAGAGGGTAAAGCTAAAGAGGAGAAAGGAATGAGAGTAGCTTCTGATATCATTTGTAGACCCAAATATTTCTTCTTAAATATCGGATATCGTTTTAACCACATAAGTTTATATTCATGGCATTTCATACCATACTTTTTTCTGGGTTTGTCATAATAATAATTTGAGATTATCCTTAATCTCCTTTACCTTTTACGAACATACTTAATGGGAAATTAGCCGTATGAGTAGGAGTTGATAAATACTGTAAGAGAAAAATATGGTTCTGTAAAATGCTGCTAGAGTTCATGTTTAACATAAGTCTCATATAAATAGCTTGGCATATGTCTCTTTTTAAACAGAGCCATGATGAGACTTATATTTATCCCTTTCTCTTACTGTATCTTGTTTATTTGCTTTCCTTTTTGTGGTAGATATGAGAGTTGCCATCATTGTGGTTGCCATTAGCTCCGTGAAATGAATTAAATATTACTTCTCTGAAAAAATATCTGACATAGTTATATTTTACCTAATCTCTCTTTTCCAAAACATGTTTTTCCCTATATTGTTCTTCTAGTATGGAATTTTTTAAAGAAAAACAGGCATTTTTCACTTAGAAAACATTTTTCAAGAGCTTACTGTGTGCTAAGTTATATGGAGCATTCTGGGGTATAAAAATAAATGGACAGTTTTTTAATACACTTATTTTATAGTCTGATAGGAAATACATACTTTAAAAAAATAAAATGAAGCAAAAGTTCTAATAAAGATGCATACACAGTTTTCTGGGAACATAGATGTAGAATTAATCTGACTCTGGAAGAGTCAAGAGAGGCATCTTACATGCAGCAGTGTTCAATCCAAACATGAATGATGAGTAAAAATTACATAAATCAGGCAGGACACAGAGAATGTATAGTCAAGGAGAAGAAGAGGCTTGGAGATATAAAAGATTATTAACAGATTCCCTGATGTTGAGTGTAACTGTAGTTTAAGGAGCGGTAGGAAATGAAGCTTCTGAATTAGTAGGTTGTGCTGCAGAGTCTTTGCTAATCTAGTGTGTGAATTCCATTGTGTAATTGATAGAGAGTTACTGAGGTAGCCAAATTTGTTATTATTGAGGCAATCAAATCAAGAAAAATGTCTTCAATGAGGATTCATGATAGGTGCCTACCTGGGGCAGGGTTAGGGTATGAGGAGAGACTGGAAATGAGAATGCCAAGGAAAAGATGAAAAGGCAGTGGCAGGACAAGAGAACAAGGCAAAATATTGAAGACATATTTAGGAGGTAGAATAAAATGTTCATAGAAAAGTTGATTGAGTTTGAGGAAAAAGCAGGAATATCATGACTCATAGTTTTGGAAAAGATGATAACAATTGAGTTTTATGACAGATTATTTAATTTATATAATTAAATTATTTAATTGGGTTTGATAAGCTTATTTAATTGGGTCTTAGGGCAGATTATTTATCTTATTTAATTGGGTTTTTCACAGGTTATTTTGTTCAATATTATCTTTATGTTGCTTTTTTGTCTGTTCAGCTTGAAGAAAAAGCTTTAAAATCAAACTATGTTATTACTTTTTTACCCCAAACCTAAAGACGAAAATGAAAGTGCGAAGCAGAAAGATAGCCAGCTTAAGAGTTATATATATTGTTAGATTTATGCTTTGAATTGTTTGGGAAAGTGAAGTTCTTTTTCACAAGTGTGGAGACATAATTGGGCACCCACAAACTTTGGACTAAGCTTTTTTGACTTATTTTCATTGGGTGGCATAATGCAGTGAACATCCATTGAATATTATATTTCTGTTGTATCATAAAAGGTATTAAAGACACAAATTCAACAAAGTACAACCCCTGAGGTTATTTACCAGCTATTGGAAGAAACAGACCAGTAAAACAACAATACAGTACTAGGTGAAAAGCATTATGGAGACATAGAGGACATGCCTAAATCAGCAGGGCATCCAAAAGGAATTTCCCAGGAAATTTATGTTTGAGCTTAGTTTTAAAAGGCAAAAATGTGAATAATAAAGGTAAAAGGGTGTTTCCTGAAAAAGAACAACATGTGTGAACAACTACCAATGTAGCATCTAAAACACTTGGGGTACCTCCATGTGTGTTTGTAAAGAAATGTGGGTAGGGAGGAGGACAGGCAGAAGACTGGGTAAAAGCAAGAAATCTAGGATTTGCCACAGGTGTCTAGCATGGATGATGGGGCAAGTAGTAGCGTCATTCACTGACATGGTAATTAGGAAAATGGAAGAAAGAGAGGCAAATGGAGATTTTTTTTTCACTATATTCTCTTATGTGCCTACGAGATAGCCAAGTAAAACTGTCTAGGAAGAAGTTAAATATACAGATCTCAAGCTCTTGAGAGAGGTCTGGATAGGAAACAAAGATGCAGGATCCATCATTATTTAGGTAGTGGTCCAACGTAGTAGTTTTTAATAAGGCAGTATGGATAAGTACAGAGTGAGACATTGAGAAAGCCAAGAACACACTAGCAGAAAAATAATTTCGTGAAGATGAGTAAGAGCAGAGTAGGAACATGGAAAGAGTGATTTCACAGAAGCCAAAGCAAGTATCAGCACTGCCAAACGCTGTCAAGAAAATAGCTAAGATAACTGTAAAGTTTTTTTTTAGATTGGGCAACATGGAGAAAATTTGCAACAATATAGAAGACATCTGTTGTTTTTGCCTGCCTGACATCCTTTCCTCCTTCTCTTGATAGCAAGAGTGCCCATTTAGCTTTAGAGAACTTTCCTGTTGCATGTAGCTGTGGCAGGACCATCAGTCCAGGTACCCTGCCCTCTCCTGGCCAGGGGTTGGACAGGTGACCTAATAGAGGTCCCTCAGTCTTTCTTCTTGAAATTTGAATTTTGGGTGAACTATTTGGTTTTTAAAAAAGATACATTGGGAATACACTTATGGTTCTGCCTTTATGGTTTATCAGTGTGATGAAACAATGATCTAATGGAAGTATGTTTTTATCTCGGTTATAACCTCAAAACTAAGGCCAAAGAGAATTTAAAGTTTGCTCAAACAGGGGAAGTTAGCTTATTGGTATATTTTTAGCCCAGGTAAATGTCTATGTAATTAAGCATTATTGAGATATCTAGAGAATTTGTTTTATGTTTGTAGCAATATAGACACAGAAATATTTTGATGAGTTGCACCCAGATCCATGAAGAAAAAAAAAAGTCAGATTAGTTACAAGTAAGGGAAAACATATCAGGTTTTTACCCAACGACAGACCTTACGAATAAATCTGACTGGTTTATAAAAGGTCAACACTCAAAATACATCTACAAAGAATAGTATAGCACAGTGGTTGAACCAGGCTCTGGAGCCAGATTCCTGGTAGTAATAACATTCTCTACTAGCTAGATGTAAAGCCTGAGGAAATTACTTAACATTTCTGGGTCTTTGTGTCCTCATCTGTACAGTGAAGATGGCATTACCCCTATTTCATGAAGTTGCTGAATTAAATTAAATTAATTATTAAATGCAAAGCCTTAAAATAGCACGTGGCACATAGTATACGTCAGTTATTATTATTGCCAATGTGGTAGAAACAAGATCAATTTTTGACATGTGAAGGGCTATTGTAAAGGAGAAGTTAGATCAGAACTCTGCCAAAGTCATCATTTTCGGTTCACATGAGCTTCATTGAACTTGGGACAAATCATCTGAATTGAAGTGGATGTGGTATGGGACAGTTCCCACGCCCAGGTTTCATTTTGAGTGTTAAATGCGTTCAAATATGAAAATTCAGGGTGAAACTTAGAGCAAAACTGCCAGGTTTTGGACTACTCATTTCAGTACTAATTAGCATATTCAATATCAGGGGCAAACCCGTTAACCAGTTTTGCTAGTTTTTTTTAGCAAAATTTACAACAACACTTTTTTTCTTTCCAAATTATTTCGTTTTGGATCTTGGCCTCTGACATATTTTTATCTTTGGTCCATACTTGGACTGCTTTTTAGTTTTATAGTTACTTCTAATAATGTAGTAAGTGCTTATAAATCTGCTATCCAAATAAAAAAATTAAGATTTTTGACCACAATTTGGACCTCATTACCTGCTTCTCCACCACAACACCACCACTGTGCCATCCTTCTGGCCCCCGTTATGTGAATTGTGTGGTCATCCTTGAATGTTTTTGAAATTCTTTGCTTTTTTGTTGACTCTTTTGCTTTTGTGTAACTTCTTTAGTTGTTACTAAAAGAGAGTATAATGTTTTTTGCATAATGTCTTGCGACATACTTTCTCCATGTGATAACAGCATGAATTATATAGTGTAAACAATGACCTGTTTTCTTGTTCCTCAGTCTCACCTTGGAATTTTTTTTCCAAATTAACATCCAATACTTGCACAATTGCTTGCTGTTCCTAGCCAGAGGACTTCTTATTAAATGTAGATTACAATTCAATTTTTCTGACCCATCTATAGGTTAATCAAACCTTAGATGGAATGTTGATTTCTTTAAACATGTCCAAATCATGAAAACATGTTTTCACACTATTTTTTATTTTTTCAAAATCAGCAACCTATTGGTTATTAAATACGTCAACTGAATTGTACACTCAATTTTTCTAACTTTCATATCTTACTTTCTCACTTATTTTTGTGTCTGCCAGGAGCATCGCCTCATAAATGAGAATACATTTGTTATACACAGTGGGACTATCTTGTACAAATGAAAGGATCAGAGTAAATCATTTTACAGTGCATACTGAACAAGTAAAGTTATTCTAAGAAATGAAAGCTGTAGGTTTCCAGACAGTACTGGCGCAAGTGCAACAGGAGAAAGCAACAATAATCAACAAGTAATAAGTTATGGTCTTTCCTGAGAACACTGTTTTTAATCAACTGATTTGCTCTGTCTGAGTTGTTACCCCATCCTTAATTAAATATCCTTGGATGGTATTTCTACTCAAAAAGCAACTATTGTAAGTTCTTTGTCTGCACTATGAATGTCAGTGTCTAAGGGCTAACATATTAGCCCATAGCAACTTAGACAAATTGGATGAATAGTGAACAGCATTGGAGAACGTATATCAAATGAATTAGGGCAGTAGTTTAGTGAGCCAGTGTGCCAATTTGCAAATGGATTCTTCTTCCTGCTGAAGAGCTCTTTTTAAAATAAATTACAATCATAAGGCTGACACAGTTTACTGTGCATAAACATGTTCAGAACTGGTTCTCCTTCATGAGGGCTATTTGGTGCAGGTATTTAAGCTACTGCCAATAAGGCTAACAGCTCATCAAATAGAAAATATGCTGCAGGAAAATACACGGGTTAAGAAAAACAGTTAAATTGTGTGCTGTTATTTTGTATGTCTTTTTCAGCTTTCTCTAAAACAAGTTGACTTACTTAAATTGTTTTTAAATAAACTCTATAAGCCTTGAAAATAGTGCAGTCTTAAAAGTAGTATTGATTTTAGTCAATGCTAAAAACACTTTCAGAGGAATAAGATGAGAAACCACATGAGCAAGTTGGCCACCAATAGTGGCAACAGAGTATGTCATGAATTTAAGAAAGACTCAGATAAAAACAAATCCTCTGGTATATGTGTGTGTTGTGCAAATTTAAAGAGTATACTTTCACACTAGAGGGTATTCTTTCTACTGCTTTTATTCAAGCATACTAGCTTTTATAATACATACTGAGATGGCAAATCCAGCTTTGTATCATCCAGAATGTTGAAGAAATTATCAGATTGCATCTTTCTATGGTTTTGTATAGTACCTCCTATGGAAGATTGTAAGGAACAAGAGCCTATTATGGACAACAATATTTCTCTGGTGCCTTTTGAGAGACCTGCTGTCATAGAGAAGCTCACGGGGAATATGGGAAAACGTAAAAGCTCCACTCCACAAAAGTTTGTGGGTAAGCATTACAAATGCTTTTGTTTCTTTGCAAGGTGATTTTAATAGGAAAAGTCAAGTTCCCAGGTGTTAGAAATATATATGGTATGTTCACGAAATGAACACCCATCTCTTTTCTCCATTATTCTTTTCTACTCTCTGACACTCTGTGTGCACCACACTTATAGCAACACACACAAACATACACAGAGAAGTAAAGACTGATAGTAGCCACCAACTCAAAATATGATGATATATAAAGTGAAATCTCATGTAAAATATAAAATGTTAATTTGTTTAAAAAATAGTAATACAGAAGGGAAATTGACTAGCCTATTGGCCAGTTTTGTAATCTGTTTTAAAATTTCATTAGTGCCAGGTTTTTCTGTTTTGTTTTTTGGGGTTTTTTTTTTTTTAACCTATTAATATTTATGTGTAGTCTTGCACCATTGGAACACTAGGAAGTGGGAGTTATTTATTTCCTAGTGCTCAAGGTCATCACCAAGGTCTGATTGCAAAAATTAAAAAAATATTGCAACCTCAGACATAAATGGGTTAATTATTTTAGTATTTTATCTAGAAAGAAGAGAACTTTTTTCTTTTTTTTTTTTTTTCCAAAATTCTGCATTGTAAAAATAATGCAGCAACCTACATTCAAGATGTTTCATATTTGGATATTTATTTTATATTTTGATCTTTGTTTTTTCATCTAGCCTATGATTTTGAGCTGAAAAGATTAAATATCATATATTTAGACTTTCCCTTTTCATTTCCAAACCCTTAGATATTCTTTGATACGCCCAGTGTTGGCATCATTCTGAATGCATGCTGTAAGTCATAGAGTGTCTCTGGGGATACAAAAGCATGGACTTTTTAAAAAGAAATATTAATAATACAGATTCAGTAAAAAGAATTGTTATTCATTGTATATATAATGTATCTATTCTTGTAGACTTAATGTAGGATAAAAATATTCAAACAGATTCTCTCACATTCTAGTATCAGCATTGTGGGACATCCTGATTAAATGGTGATTGAGAGAAAAATCTTTGCTTTGGTTATTTCAGGGAAGAGAGGATAATACAATTCTATTACTTCAGTAAATACTTAAGAAGGTTTCCTTTCAATCTTGAACTGAAGAACTAACACATCACCAAAATAGCACTTTAAGACTAGCTGGAGGGATTTATTGAGAACTCATTGAAAGAAGGCTGAAGGGTGACTGTAAGGGCCATAGTTTATACTAGGTCAGTTGAAGGCTTCTGAGTTATACACAAAGAACTGCCTCAGGCCTTAGGTAACTTTTCTTTGGTTATTGTAGGTAACTATGAAGAAAAAAGAAATAAACAGCCAGTTCACTTATTTTTAATATTGGTTTGTTTGATGGCTGTCATTAAATGCTTAAATGTAACTAGACTCTAGTGTAGTTGGAAAAATATAAAATTTATTATTATTCTTTCTGTCTTCTAAATTTATGTACTCCACTCTTTGTAACATTTTTGTCAAGTTTCCTGACTTAGAGATGTTACTCTCAATTCTATTTCATTGTATTCCTTAGAAAAGAAGGACAGATTTTTAGAAAATTACAGTATGATTTTAAAATATTTATATTTTTAATTAAGAATTTGAGAGTACATTTTTCTTTATTTGGATTTTATCGTAGTAACGTATAACAAACAGTAGCCACAGTAACTACTTATATTATTGTTCTTGAAACAAAATTTTCATCATTCCACACTTATTATAAATTGTCTTCTCCATGTGCCTCAGTTAAAATACTGTTCTTTGACCTTATCAAACTCTCTAGTACAATGATCTCTGAACTTCCTGCATATCCACTTGCCTCTCCCTCTCTTTTTCAGCATAGATTCCATGGCTTACCACTTTGATATCTCTCTTGTCAGTTTTCTTGCCTTTCTTGCCTTGTTGGCTGATCTATCCCCTTCTCCTAATGAAACCCCACTCACTGTCTTGTAAAGCTGTCTCAGCATCCTTTCCATACTTGTATCTCACTAGATGTGCACCCCAGCTTGCACATCTGGTACCTTTGGAGAAAATTCCATAGCCTGATGAGTTGGCATCACTGTAGATAAATGATATCCCAGATATCAGCTGGCCCATCCATCCTATGGAGCAGCACTCCTTTAATCCATCCCTGAACAGTCATCTCTCCTAATCACCATGACAGTGGCAACCTTCTGTACTCTCTGCAAACATGCTATCTCTCTCCTTGGTGATCTTATATCTATATTCACAGGAAACAAAATCACTGGAAATGATTTCAACATAATATTACCAATTCTATAGGATTGTATGCATCCATGTAAATACTTCTATCTTTTTTTCCTTATTTCAATGAAAGAACTATCCCTCTTTCTAATTAAGGTTAATTCCTCTTCTTGTACTCAGGAATTCTTCTTTCCTGGCCCCCCAGATACCTTACACTAATATTTTTCCTCTTTCTCACTTACAATTTTAACGTCTCTCGCTATTGGGTATTTCTTATCAGCATTTAATGCAATAAATTCTCATAATTAAAAAGTAATCTTCCTTTAAATCCCATCTCCTTCCAGGTACACCTATAGTCTCCTTTTCTTCAAATATGAAATTGTTGAAAGAATCTCTGTGCTTGTTTTCCGTGATTTCTTTTTTTTCTACTCATTTCCAAGTCCATACAACCTGTTTTTCTTTCCTCACACTCCATTGAAATTATTCTCATTGAGGTCACAACTAGCTTCTATAATGCCAAATCCAGTAGACCCTTTTAAGACAGTATCTTACACAACTCCTAGAGAGTATCTGCTACTATTTAATAGTCAATTTGGAAACACACTCTTTTCTTGGTTTTTATGACATTGTTCCCTCTCTCTGACTGCTGTTTCTCAAGATTCTTTATGGACTTATTCTTAACAGCTATGTAAATGGGGCAAAGTACAAATGGAGGCCCCCATTCGTTGCCTAAATATTTTTATATTATAAATCTAGCTGTAAAACTTATTATCTACCCTTCTAACTTGACTAAGTTCAAATTAATACTCAATTCTCAGATTTCTTGTAGCTCTACACTAGACTTTGGCAGCACGAGCAGAATCACTCACTGGCTTACAGCCAGTCTCCTCTCTTAGACCCACTCTTAGTTCTCCCCATTACCAAAGGGGGTCTCACACACATGTGTATGGATACCCTAGCCTGCATATCCAAGTTCTTTTTACATTGCTCCCCATACATAGCACATAAAGACCAGTGCCTTGGCCATCAGGCCTAGACGTGTGCTTACCAGTGGCACAGTTGGTATGAAGTATTATGGATCCTATGAAGAGAACTTCGTAGGCCCTAAAAGCAGGCTGAGAACCAGTTGAGGAATTCTGGGGTCTTGGGTGCCCAGAGAATGGTCTGGGGAGTGAGTGCCAGATCGGCACATTCCCTTGGCCCCACAAGCTCCTCATTTCCTGAGAAGAAAGGCTCAGGGCTCCCTAAACATCGGGCCCAGTGCAAACTCCACTTTCCCTAATCTATGAGTAGGCAGAAAAATCTTAGTGTTATTCCAGGTTCTATTTTTGACCCATCCTCTTCTCACTCTACCTGAGTGATAGCAGTTATTTGCATGGCCTCAGAAGTTGCTTTCTGTCAACTGATGACTCTCATATCTGCATCCCAGGCCCAGGTTTCTCTTCTGGATTTGAGACTATATCTTACTGGACGAGACTGTTTACTCATAGTCCTCCCCAAACTGAATTCATCGTCTTTTCTATCCCATTGTCATCCGCTAAGTTTCCTAGGCCAGAAACCTACAGCAATTTTCTAAACCTCCTTGCTAAATGAATACCTTCAGATGACTTCCCGCTTAATCCTCTTCAATCTGTATTCCTTTAGGGTAACATTCAAATTTTTAGCAAATTTAGCCTTAAAATTTAAAAATCTAGCTTGTCTTTCTCACTTATTTCCACTCTCAGCTCTATTGAAGTATTCCTCATTTATAAGCCATGCCCTCTTTCCTCAGATCCTTTCTACCAGCTGCACCACCTCATGTTTCTTCCTTGGCTAATGTTTACAATCACATTCTTGTCCTTGAGTTATTTTCTTCAAGAAGTCTTCCTTTAGTCCCTTAGTATAAGCTAAATATTCCTCTTATTTGACCCCATTGCACATATCACGTCGTAAATGATCCTTAAATTGCTATTGTTCCTTCTAAACTGTAAGCTCTTTGAGAATATAGATCAGGTTTGTCTAGCTTAACTTTGAACTGTTTGACATTGCATATATCTTAAGTTGAGTGCCGTGAGATAATTTTTCCTGATTTTATCTTTCCATTTTTGTTACTCTAATCATTACACTGATCTCACATAGAGGCCATTTCTTTAAATCTGAAATAATTCTGTCTACCTTAATGTGCTTTTCCTGAACGCAGGCCTATAGATCAACATTTTTCCATCAAAATTACAAGTTGAGCATCCATTCAAAACAACATATTAACCATTTATAAGAAGTCCATATATGTTTTTAAGACACATTTCTCTGTAAAAATTTACCTATAAAAGTAACTGGTAAATGGAGACCACGTTGTCTTAGGGACAGAATTTTTAAAAGATGAAATATTCTGTTCAAAACCAGCAATATCTGGCTAAAAATCAAAACTTCTTTTCCTGTTGTAAGCACCAAACTGTCAGACATTACATTGATGTAAAATATTGGAGTAAAATTATATTTGTTGAGGTGTATATTAAAGTAAAAACTACAAACATACTTACTTCAATCAAGAAAGTGTATGGGAACCTAGCAATGGGTATTCTTACCAGAACCATCACATACACATATCTAAATAAGAGAGAATGATATAAAAATAAATAATTATTAATTTCAAAAAGCAAAACAATGAAACAAGATTTTCCAAGTTTACAAGCAAATACTTTCTGAAATAACTCCTAATTTTATTTTTAAATAACCCTAAATTTATTTCATTTGTATCAGGTTGTACAACTTTTAAAAGTATTTTAATAATGACTTTTTTAAAATCTCCAGAATGACATATATGGGTTATATATATTTTTTCTAAAATAGTGGCTAAATCAACCAAATTCATCCTACACAACAGTGAGGTGTCATATGTTATAATCAGAACACTCTCACTTTTATGATCTTTGTGCCTTGCTCACTAATGTTTTAAATATGCAAAATCAAGCATAGTCTCTGACTTAATTTTATTGGGTATTTATTCTTCCTCATATAGTCCTCGAGCTCTATTCAAGTGAGAATCTTAAAAGAAAATGAAAATAAGATAAACTCATTCATTTCTTTCAGACTAGATGCATGCTTACGATGGCATCAGAACAAATGCATGTGACTTATGAAATTTTTGTTACTTTTATACTTTTTTCACGTCAAGAATGTTTGTGGCCAGGCCCAGTGGCTCACGCCTGAAATCGCAACACTTTAGGAGGCCAAGGTGGGCAGATCACTTGAGACCAGGAGTTCTAGACCAGCCTGGCTAACATGGCAAAACCCAATCTGTACTAAAAATACAAAAACTAGTCAGGTATGGGGGTGCATGCCTGTAATTCCAGCTACTTGGGTAGCTGAGGCATGAGAATCACTTGAACTGGGGAGGTGGAGGTTACAGTGATCACACCACTGCACTCCAGCCTGGGCAACAGAGCGTGACTCTATCTCAAAGAAAAAAAAGTGTGAGTGTCAGCAGAATTGCCAAGTACTTGACTTATAGAGTCATATATACCAAATTATGAAAAATGGAGGCAATTAATCAAGTTTGTACCCTTTCATAATTTTAATCTGATACTAATGTTGTTGTATTCTTTTTTACTTCTTTCCCCTCTTCCCCTCCCACTCCCTTCCAGGGGAAAAGCTCATGCGATTCAGCTACCCAGATATTCACTTTGATATGAACTTAACATATGAGAAGGAGGCTGAGCTGATGCAGTCTCATATGATGGACCAAGCCATCAACAATGCAATCACCTACCTTGGAGCTGAGGCCCTTCACCCTCTGATGCAGCACCCGCCAAGCACAATCGCTGAAGTGGCCCCAGTTATAAGCTCAGCTTATTCTCAGGTCTATCATCCAAATAGGATAGAAAGACCCATTAGCAGGGAAACTGCTGATAGTCATGAAAACAACATGGATGGCCCCATCTCTCTCATCAGACCAAAGAGTCGACCCCAGGAAAGAGAGGCCTCTCCCAGCAATAGCTGCCTGGATTCCACTGACTCAGAAAGCAGCCATGATGACCACCAGTCCTACCAAGGAAACCCTGCCTTAAATCCCAAGAGGAAACAAAGCCCAGCTTACATGAAGGAGGATGTCAAGGCTTTGGATACTACCAAGGCTCCTAAGGGCTCTCTGAAGGACATCTACAAGGTCTTCAATGGAGAAGGAGAACAGATTAGGGCCTTCAAGTGTGAGCACTGCCGAGTCCTTTTCCTAGACCATGTCATGTACACCATTCACATGGGTTGCCATGGCTACCGGGACCCACTGGAATGCAACATCTGTGGCTACAGAAGCCAGGACCGTTATGAGTTTTCATCACACATTGTTCGAGGGGAGCACACATTCCACTAGGCCTTTTCATTCCAAAGGGGACCCCTATGAAGTAAAGAACTGCACATGAAGAAATACTGCACTTACAATCCCACCTTCCCTCAGATGTTGACATACCTTTTATTTTTTTTAATATTATTACTGTTGATAATTCTTATTTTGTGGACGCAGTGTCATTTGCTCTGACTAATTACAATGAGGAAGAAACAGAAGAGAGAAGGGATGGGGATATTGTTTCTTTATCACTTGGCTTGTTTATTTTGTGGGAATTTAAGAGCAGTCCATTTCTACCAAGGCATATCATGCTTTGAAAAATCACTTGATTCATAGATTCACCTAGGAGATTCTAATTTGCCACGGATATTCAGGATTATGATTGAAGACAGGAAAGTTTTAGAGTTTTCTGGGTAGGATATTGGTGGCTTAAAATGGTATAAGTAACTTTATTCTTGAAAGAAGAATGTGTTTCAAACTGTAAACCGAATTTTTGTTCTTCAGAGATTATGGAACACAAACACATTGTTATTTTCAGTGATAACTCCTAAGATGAGCTGAGTTGTTGTTGTGGGTTCTATGTTTACTTCCCCTATGGAATTTATAATTCAGTATGTTTTACACTGTACCATATAGCAAAACTTTTAAACTACAGGTAGTTAAGGGCCACCTACAATACATCTGAGGTCCTGTGATCTTATTTTTCTAAACGTAAGCACTGTTTTTCCATAGTTTTGATGACTGGCATTTTATAGACACCCTGGCAGCCTTACTTTTAACACCTTTATTGAATAGTATTTTTATGTAGTTTTCAGAATAACATATGGTCTAAGAGTGGATAAAAGGCAGTCAATAATTTCTGGGAGGGACTTCTACTTTTCATAAATTTATTTGAGAGGTTTTCTTTTAAAGTTGTAATGTGGTGGCAGCATAGTATATGTTATTTGTTTCTAAAAGTATGCTTACGATCGTCACTTTATCAGCATTTAATCAGTGTTAACCAGTCAGCAGAAAAATATAATTATGCTAACAGTAGGGGAAGAAAGCCCACTTAGAAATCCCTTTTCTGGTATTTCTCTTTTCACTGGTTTTCTTCAAGATGTGACCTCCCAGTGTTCTGTCAATAGTTCATTCATCTTTTACTCTTCAAGTAGAAGGTCTAAAAAGTCTTGCTGTTGGCTATTTCTTTCAAAATCTCCTCAGAGCAATTGCTAATTTGACCTGAATCTGGTAACTTGAACCCTGTAAGGTTATAGAACTAGGGTTATTTATTTTAGCATTTCTTCGGTAGTATTTACTACTCTTGCTGCAAAGAAAAGGGAACAGAACTTCTTTGTAACCTGTACATTGGACAACAGATAAAAGAAATAAAAAAATAGGAAAGTTTACTTTTACCCTTCTTGGAGTCTAGAGTGTGACAGAACCTCCAAAGGAAGGTCCTGCACATTTTTCTGTTTCCAAAACATTTAACTCTGTTTAGTCCTTATCAGAAATAAATCTCAATCCCTTGGTATAGAATTCCCCTTACATAACATAGGTTTCCATATTTCATGTGCAGATTTGAATTTCATTCATGTGGGTGCTCTGTTTTTTCTTTGCAGTCCAACCACATTAGAAGGGAGGAACCAAGTGATACTGATTCAAGTCATTTTAGGGAGACATACTTGGAAGGCAGAACTTGATGCTTCTGTTTGGGGAAGACAGGCGTGACTGTGACTGGATTATCTGATAACCATTTGTGAATACTGAAATTCTGTTAAGCAGTAACTGATAACTGCTCTAAAAGATTGTTAAATAGGATGCTGAAATTATGTTTCTTAATACAGTGTGGTATGAGAATTACCAAGTCAAGAGAATTGTAGACATAAGCAAGTCTGGCCCCAATACTGCTCTTAACTCATTTTCCAGCTTACCATTTGCTATTTCTAAGCACTTCTAAGCACTAACACAGCACTTCTAAGCACTAACACAGCTAGAAATAGGCAAAAATTATTAGAACTCAGCTCTCGTCTGCTAGTCCCTATCATAATTATTTTTGGGAAAGTGTCCAAACTGTCCCCTTAAATCTAAGGGAATGCACCAAAACAGAGATATATAGAATGTCAACCATTTTATTTTTTTCTGCATGCCTTAGTATATTGTGAACATACAATCTATTCAAAGGTGAAGCATGTTTTTGAGACTCCCTCACCACTCTCACCCTAACCACTCCTGAATAATAATTGGAATCCCATTTTTTGTTCCTTTTGGATGAGGTAAATAATTTTAAAGTTGATGATTTTGTCTTTTACTGCAATTTAAGGAAACATTTGGATGTCAGTCAATATGTTCATAATTTTGGCTGCATATGAATTTCTGCTGGCATTATCTATGAATTTTCTTCCTGCTTATTTTTTTTTTCAGTATATGAACAATCATGTATCTATCTGCCCCATGATGAAACTGAATTTAGGTGGACCCTAAACAGTTGTGTACTTTCCTTATGAAGACAGTGCTAAGGCACTTTCCTTTTCTGATTTCATCTTTTTTGGAATCTGTTTTATTGAAAGTAGTTAGTAGTTGAGAGTGCATTTGCTACAAGTGTATACTTGTATTTTCCTAACTTCAGGAGGAACAGAAAGAGGTGGAGATGGCTCAGGGTGTGGCAAGGACAAATGAGGACAAGGTCAATTCAAATTTATAGGTCAGAAAGAATTTTATTGGACATAGTGTTTTCAGAGAAACTCTGGATGGTTATATTTTCATGTCTTTTCTTCACAAAAGGAAATATGCAAGGTTGTAGCATCAAAAATAAATATGAGAGTCAGACACCAAATAAATCAAGTTTTACATAACAGTTGTATGCCCAGTTTATTTAGGTGAGATTTCACATTACAGAAAATATTTGAGGAGCATGAAAATGGATTATCTTCTATATTTTCTAGTTTGCAAACTTTCAGAATTTCATCACATTGCTTTGCCCTAATTTTGCCCAGAATTTTATCTTAACCTCTCTCTAATAGTGATGAATCATGTTTAAAAAGCCATTCTAATTAGACCTTTTTAAGACAGGTAAAGGGACCAGCAGGCAGACTGGAAGAAATTTCAAGTCATTGAAATATTCCATTGAGGTTTTCTGAAGGGACAAAATTGGGAAAATAAGAACCCTAGGACTTAGATTTGGCTAGAGAGTAGAAAGTATCTCCCCTGCATACATACAGGTAATTGTACATATGAATCATTCTTTCAAAGAGAATTCATGAAAAAAAAGCAGTTGGAGTGATCAGATACATTGCAAAAACATACAGAAAATTTAAATGACAATTAATACTAAGAAATTAGGTGGGTTTACTTTATCAGGTTATAATAGGAATCACTAAAGACATTACCAGTGTGTCTTAAGGACAAGTGGCAACTCTTAAACTAAAACTTTGGGTCTTTGTTATCTACTTACAGAACAAAGTGAAACAAACAATGATTAAGCTGATTTGATATAAATTCAAAGATATTTAAAGTTTGTTTGGAATAGGAAGAAAATAC
Organism: Cacajao melanocephalus; assembly: GCA_963573385.1. Taxonomy (NCBI): domain Eukaryota; kingdom Metazoa; phylum Chordata; class Mammalia; order Primates; family Pitheciidae; genus Cacajao; species Cacajao melanocephalus. Next base: position 33,561 of record CAUYLG010057138.1, read on the forward strand.
AGAAAATAAATATTATCAACTGTTACCTACTGGCAAAGAAAGACAAGAATAGATTAGTGAGCCCAGTATTTTGTTTTTATGGTTTTTATCTCTGTTGTACAACTCACAAAACCCTGAAGTCTTTGGTATTTTATAAATGTTTAACAAAATTTATATCAGATTAAGGCATTGAGATGAAAATTATGTTCTCATTATCTTCCAAATTTTATTTCATCCTATCTCCAAAATGATTTCTTAGGGTAGAAAAAGAGCAGAAGAGGCTGCAAAAATACAAACAAAAAACTGTGTCCCTGTAGTTTCAGGCAGAACTTAGACTGTCAGAGGTACTAGCTGCGTGATTCATTTTTTAACTTTTTGGATTGTTCACATCCAAAAATGGATAAATTACATTTGTGGTTATTGTCAGTTGTATATTATTTTAATAAATGCTATCTGAAAGAAGACTATTCTAAACCAGAAAATTCCCCAAATCCAAAAGAAAAAAAAGTGGGAGGGGGTGAAATTGAAGTTTGTATATATGAAAGTTCTCTTAGAAATAATTTTAATTCTCCAGTTTCTGCAAAATAATTAAAATATACAGTAACTGGTCTCCTACAGTCCTGAATTTAATATATTAAATACTTATTTTCTTTATATTGGTGCCTTTTTAAAATGCATTGAGAGTTTTGGTTAGCTGTTGCAGCTCTACAACACTTTTAATATGCATTTTTAAAAATCACTTAAAATTGAGTAGTAGATAATTCATCTCTGTTTTTAGGGCAAATCTTTAGAGCAGTTTCTAATACAGAAATTTTCAGCTCAGCTGTTAAAAGGAAAAGGAAACTTTGAAACTAGACATTAATGCCTTTTTAGTTTCATATTATTTCTGAATATGATTACAAGATTATGTAGGTAAACTATAGAGTGAAACTTTACCTGTGAATTGAATTACAATTTGTGTTTTTGTTTTGTTTTTAAGGAAGAATAAGTTCTGTATCAAACAAGAATTTATTAGATAATTTTTGGTCCATGAAATACAGTATTGATTTGGATTTTCATCTCCAGACTAGTATTGTTCTAGTCTTGAAATCTGTGTTTTCTAATCTATTAGAAAACAGAGATTGAAAATTGATGGAATAATGTGAAAAAGCAGGTAATTAATTCTCCTTGAACAAAACAAAACTGAACAGTCATATCACATTGCTATTCTCCAAAGCATAATCTCAAATGGTTTCATACCATGTTTGTGTATTACTTGCAATGGGCGTGTTAGGATATGACAGCTTTTTAAAAAACGAGCTGCTGGTTATACAAAGCAAATGGCATATGACCAAGAAGCTGTGATATGCTAGTGTTTCTTTTTATCATAGTGTATTACTAGGCCAAATAAATGACACCTTGAATATTTTTACATTTACTGCAGAAACCTTAAACTTTGGAATTTCCATAAGGGTTTTATGTAATATTCTATTTCTAGCTTTTTAGTTTTATCTCGCTGTACTGTAAGTTTGAGGATATTTTTCACATGCACTCTTAGGAATAAGTTCATAATTCTGTTTATGGGGCTTTCCTCCCATAACACTGCATTTGTATATTTTCTGTATAAATGTGTTGTGTATTAATCTTTGTCCCATACAGAGTGGTACGTGAATGACTAGTTTTCTAAGATGTCCTTTTTATTGTGAATAAAATATAAAATTTAGAGGCCCTCTGCTAAGCCACATAAAGTACAGCATATAACTTCATATAGGTACAAATAAGCCAGTTTGCAGTGAATTGGGCCTTCAAATTACCTCAAGTGACATACAGTAAGAAAAGCTTCTTGAGCAGGTGGAGGTCACTGAATCCCCTACTATGCATTTATCAGGATTATACTTACTTTAATTTACTGGAAATTGATATTTTAAAACACAAGTACACTGTAACAAGGGAAGGAATCTGGGTTTGGTTTTTTTTGTTGTTGTTTTATTCTTGTTTTTTTAAGTAGTTCAAATTCTGAAACTGTGATTTAAAAATTTTTGACAGTCAAGCATTCTGATTTTGAACATAAATCCCTTCCCTTTCTGCGTAACAAAAGTCTCCCTCTTATCTCTTAAATTTTGTTATGTTTCCCCTAGCCTCTTTCTTTGTCAGTCTCCTATCAGTCTGTGGATGTCTTTGCCTCTCTGTTCTTCTAAAAGTTTGAAGATTAGGTCAACTCTTATTTCCAATTCGGTGGTCATTTAATCTTAATTTTTTTGTTTGTGATTTTTGTTGGTTGTATAATCTGCTGACATATTTTTATACTCAAATGTAGTTTTCTATTAAAAAGAAAAGTGGTTGGATTAAAAATAGCAAGCTATATAACCCTCGCGTTACTTTCACTTTCAAATATTGGGTACCTAAAACATTACTTCAGAGATTATGTAATTCTATTATGATATGTTTGCCTTCCTTTTTTGTTGGCTTTTACATTCTGATTTGGCTTTCCTCCAAAAATGTGTATCATGAAGACTAGACAACTATTTGCAAGTGTTTAGAAAGGTGTTAAAAATATAAAGCAAAGAGTCTTAACTTTCTCTTAATTGAGAGGAAAATGCTTTAACATTACTATAATAATATTCCAGGTTTGGAGGGGGTCTCCAGGCCCCATGTTTGCTGTTAATAGTTGGACCTTTTAGACCATTTGTTATTTGCAATCCCGGAACGATTGCTTCTGCTATTAGTTAAAAAGATACTGTTCTTTTCTCTCTGTACAAGTGCAATACTCCCCTTGAAGTCTTAAAAACTATGGTGATTTTTTTTTTCTTTTCTTACGTATTCTTCCTTTAGCTAATGGCGAAAAGAAACTCATGAAAGTCATAGTATGTTAAAGGACACAACAAGCAAAGAGAAAAACACTCCACAAATCAAAAGATTACAGAATGTGGAAACCACTAGTTTGATCTCATGGTATCTTTATTTAGGCTAAAATTTCCATGAAAATTAGTAATATTTTGCTTGAAAAATGTGTCCTAAAGTTGAACTTTTTACAGATTGAACCTTCTTCTTAGACCCTCACCCAATGCTCTAAATTAAGCACCTAATACTTAATTTTTTAATTTCACTTGTCTCCTTTGATAAATAAACTTTTAAATGAAAGCAAAGCACTTAGGCTGAGTTTTAAACACTTACATATCACCTATTGGAGAAAAATTTTTAAAAATATTTGGAGCAGTCCTGTTTTCATACAAATTTAAGTAAGAAGTATTTTTCTTATACATATTTATATGTAGTATGCTAATTTTCTTTTTTTATACCTGTGTCCCTGTAGTAAAACTGCTGTAATATAAATACATGTTTTGTTAAAAGATAACATTTCTTTGGCATTTCTTTTAAAGGCAGTTACTGCATTTCTGCATTTGTACAGTATATTTTTTCTTTAACAATACCAAAGGTAATTAGACTATTTTAAAGACTAATTGCTTGACAGTTTCTAGGATATTTTGTGTTTTAGAAGCAAAAAAAAAAAAAAAAAAAAAAAGGTCAAACCAGTAAACCTCATTTTTTTTCAAACTAATAATTTGGGGAAATAAAAACTATTGTTTAAAAAAGAAATATATATATATATATATATAAATATATATGTAAAGTTAAAATTCCAGACCTTGTATGTCAGGTTTGCTAAGTGTAATGTAGTTTTTTTAAGGCTCAAATACCATACCTCAGAAAATGAGGTTTACTATGGAAATACTGAAACAGTCTTTGCAGCTGTGTGACAAGTCACCCTACTACATACTGATTTGGAGACCTCCGCTAAACAGTTTTATCACTGCAGACTAAAATGTGGGACTTGTATTTTCTTTGTTTTTAATGCACACACATACATGTTCTGTGCATGTATGTGGTTACTGTGTATATGTGTATGAGTGTTGTATATGCATGTGTGAGTGTGTGTCTGTATGTGTGTACAACTAAAGAAGCTGCAGAAACTTTGTAATACTTTGTGAAAAGGATTATATTATAAAGGTTTGTACTGTCTGAGTGCACAGCTACTGGAATAAATTTAGGGAATCTCAGGAACAAGCATATAATTTGTCCAAGATTTATTTCTTCTCAGAAGTGTAAGTGCAGTTTTTAATTCTGTATATTATTTAATATTTTACCAATAAAATAAACTTCTGACATAAAAAGTTTGCTATAAAAACTTTCTGGTGAAAATTCTGTGCACAAACATGTCTTCTAAATACAGAAGACTAAATTGTTGACTATACCAGGCTTAAATTATCATTGCCATTGTGTATTTCTCACACTTCCTGTTCCAGAGGTTTGGATACATGTAATATCCGCAATTGACATCTCAGTCGTTAGTCAATCTCCATCATTACTATATAGTCTACCAGAGCAGAGGATAGAGTATTACATGAATTGTTAAGAATGACATCTCTGTTCTTTAGACAGCTTTCATACATATCTTATTTCACTTTTAAAACAAATAAAGGAGTGCACATCACATCAGAGCCTATCCGCTTTCTATAGAATAAAATAGTGAGACCAGAGGAAAGCAAATTATGACTTACTCCAAAGCGCATAGTAATTTAAGTGCACTTAAATTACACAAGAAGTTTGAGTGCTCTGATATGGTCAATAGCACTACTACTATAGAAGCCAGCATTTCTTAGAAGTCAGACCAGGATAAAATTAAGATTTAAGTCATAGCCATTGTTTAATCACATTGCCAAAAACTGGTTGCCAGTCACAGACAATCTCTTTGTTTCTTAGATTTTACAAATGTAATTTATCTTTTGCCATGAGAAGTTTGTTCTGTTATAAACATTTTCATAACCAGAAATGCAAAAGGGTGTATGTGACTGCAAATTCATTTTATTGAGTGTCAGCTATCTGCTGTCCCTCAAACCAATTTGAACTCCACCGTCACATATGAGATAGCTGTTAAGAGATTTTCCTCACTGATATGTATTTATAGAATTCCATGGATATTTATCATATTCCCCAATAATTTCACTTCCACAAGTCACACAAAATGAAAGATACCAAAAATTCAAATGAAATTTTTCTGCCTTGACTGTATCATAATTCAAAATACTAACCTAATCTGAGCAGGGGAGGATGTAAAGGAGTGAAACAGCAAAGCAAAAAGAAGAAAAACTTTTAAAACCACCCTCCAGTATTAAGTTTATAAAGGATTCCTTCACGAACAGCAAGGAATATCAAATTCCCCTGGTGTATTATATCAACAGGAGCCAAATGAAAAGGATTTCTTGAAAAATGTGCCATATGCTCTTGATTTTTCAATTGCAATATGGTCAAATTATAAATAATTTAAATCTTGATATGATTGTAAGACTTTTTTATCAGCATGCTCAAGCCAGAAGACTGTTCTTGGGGTGTGAACCACATGGTGAAAGGATTTCATCCAGCATTTTAGCAACCCTACATCCTGCTATTAGGGGATTCCAAATGGACCCATTAAACTTCCAGCAAAATCCCCTCTTTTGTTAGTACTGCTACAGAAATTTCCCAGTGTGTTTATTTAACTTCTCACTAGAGGTTCCAACAAAGGTAACAGTCAGTGAATTTGAATTTTGCTACTTTTCTCCTGTTTGGCATGATACCCAAGGGAGGGGTTTAAATAAAAGACCCTAACTGGAAAATGGGAGAAATCAGCAAAGAAGACAAAGTTATTTGGACATCCAAAATCCTATATAAAAATGGGTAAAACCTGGGGGAAATCCTGGAAAATAAAGACATGTTGTCTGAGAAATCTAAATGTGTTAGCCTTTTTCTTCTTGCTCTTATTGCTGCTTTATAATCCTAAACTGTCTTAGATCAGATCAGATCAAGTGCTTCTAACTTGAAATTTGTCAGGCAAAGGACAAATCTCTCAAAGCAGTACAGACAGATACTGCCCATATTGGTGTTGAGTTGTTTGTTCTAGAAACTCTTAGAAGAGCCATTAACCTGATCATCAAACCAAGTGGAATGTCTGTGAAGAAGCAATATCTTAAATGCTCCAGGAAGAGCCAAAGGTAAAAAGAAAGTAACCAAAGGGTAGTTGTGTTGGGTTTCACTGTGCCTTTGGTAAGGCTCTGATGAGAGAGGGAGGAGTCACTGTGTTGTCATGTCACCAAACCAGATAGCGTTAGGATCAGAATCAACTGTCTCCACCGAGAGTACTTGGTGAAATCCCTTGATTGGGAAATAGGAGAATTTAAGAGGGAATGGCAGCAGAGTTCATATTGTATCAGTGCCTTGGGCCCACATATTGGTTCTGGTTTGGTGGACATAAAAGCTTAAAAGACTTTGATCAACATCACTTTTGTAAATGAGTCTCCAGCTCTAATATTCCCTATTCAAAGGTAGGGATGAGGTAACTTAGGGTATTTGGCTATTACAGTGACAAAAGTGGATACATACCCTGGAAATGAAAAGTGAAATATTCCAGTCCAGGGAACGAATAGCCATTTTTTTCTTTTTTTTTTTTTTCTTCTTTCCCTGGTTTTTCTCACTCTATTATGTAATTTATGTACATTTTGTTTCAGCTTCTTTTCACCCTCCTCATCTTTGTTTCTCCATGTCAACCTTTTTCTCTTTCCCCTGTCTTCTATGCATACCTTGTTTTACCACTTGCTATCTGTTTGCCTTGACCCTGTCATAATTCTGATTACTCTAAATAAAACACAATCTTTTTCAATGTGGGAAATTTAATGCAACCACAATATGTGAGTTTTAACCATACCCTTTTTTACAAGTACTTTGCAAATGAGCACAATTGTTCCTGACTTTGTCTAATTCACTCTCAAAATGCTCATGGAAAGTATAAGGCACCTGATAATTTATCTTCATTTTACTGGCAAGGAAACAGATTCAGGTTGGTTTTGATTTTGTTCATAAGCACCCCAATCAGTGAAAAAGCTAAAACTAGACTCTAATTCCAGATATACTTAGTTTAGTGTTTTAATTTCTAAACCAGTTTATTCACCATTTTATTGATAAACCCAATTAATAAGAGAATCAGAAGGCATACTTTAAAAGTAATGTTTTGCTTTTCTAATTTTTAAACAGAATGATCCCAAATGAATTCACTGGCACAGTCATTAGGACTGAGAAACATAGCATTAAGTAGCAAGGCAAAATCACTTGAAATTAAAATACTGTTGCAGAAATTTTTTAAATGAATACATTATCCTAGCTTGGTCTTTTAAAGACCGCTTTGTTACCTAATTTAAATAAATGTGAGCTTTTGATTGCTTACTAATTTTTCTTCAGAGTTGAAGGAATTCTTTGCCCTTTTCTAAATCACTATCTATATTCCCATACTCATTTTCCTTAGTTCTTGCATTGCAGAATGTACTTTCCAATATTTATACTTTGTTTTTTGCCTTCTCTTCATTTGAAAACCTTCACCTGACTCATCATTAAATCTATGAATTTGTCAGTACTGGAAGTTCTGTCAATGATATCCTAGTGTTTTCAGTGATATCATTATCATTATGTCTTCCAAATTCAGTGAGCAACCTGGATATTGTGCTTGTTCTTCTTGGGTGCTAAAACCTATCTACTACTTTGTCTCTTTACTGTTAATTCCGCAGCATAGAGCAATATCAAGATTCACCCTCAACCCCAAGTCTATTCATTGTGAAGTGAGTGATATATTTATCATAAAATCCAACCTCATGTTGTCTGCCCTTAGGAACGAGACATGTACTACCATTTGGTCAAAGCCAAGACAAGTTTCCCCAGTCTTCAAGGGATGGTTGCTGTGGTAACACCTACCATTATGTTCTCCTTGTCTTACTTCTACAATGTAAGTAAATAACAATTGTTTGGCCTTCAAACAGTGTATTCTTTGTCTCCCCACTCCTCCTCGCCCCATGCCTCTCCAAACCCCCTTCCCACCTCACCTCCCTTCACTGTTTGTTTGTTTATTTATTTGCATCAGATTGTAACATGCATATATATTACTATTGTTTGATAACACTCAAGGGGAAAAAAAAACTGGAACAGCAAATGACTCATGCGTTTCCAAGCTCTTAGCCAAATTACTTTTTAGTCATCCTAACAAATGGGAGTTTGGCTATACCATAACACTAATATGTTTTCCAAGCTGCAAGTATAAGCCCAGAGTCTGCTGCTTTCTTCTTTAATGTCTTGACAAGTCTGATTATAGCTAAGAAAGTGATCACTTGATCACATAATGAGCGTGAGAAATACTCTGCTGCAGGCAAGGGTAAAGAAAATAATTTATTCTTTATTTGCCTTGAAGAATTCAAGTAGCTTTCTTGGGTCTTTAAGATATGAAATGGGTCATCACCTAATTCTTTTGAAACCAAGATGAGCTCTGTATTATATCCCTTATGCTTTTTCTTGTTTTTACTTGAAATTCCAAAAATGTGTGCACAATAATATAGTCAACTCAAACTACAGTATGCTGATAAACATATTGTCTGCTCTAATTAGAAAAAAAGTGTTTCTGACTCTTAAAAATTAAGCATCATATTGAGAGACTAGCCACCATATTCAATATGATATCTCTCAGCCTTAATTAAATGTCCGTTTGTGTTAACATATTTTTAAAGATGAATTTATCCTGGTTCATAGTTTCTAATCTGTAGAAAACAAAATCTTAACACTAAACAGCTTAATATGGGGTGGTGAGTTTGAGCTGTATAAAAAATGTACTAATATGTCATTCCATCAATATAGATTACCTTAATGATGTGGGTTTTTTAATGAGCAATTTGTCAGAAGTATGTTAGGATACTCTGTATGTTTAGGTTAATTATATTATACTCCTTTATCTGACTCTTAGAACATAAACATGGCATGATCAGCCCAGTTCAAAAACAAGAAGCACTTAAGAACTCCCAGAAATGAACAAGATAATGAAGGGTATGTATTTTGCTTTCTGTACTCACATGGTTCATATGAGTATCAGTAGGCTTTGCCAGCCACATTTCCAATGTGTGTAAAACTCAAGTACAATATTAGTCACCACATGGAAGTTTATAAGTAACCTTGGGCAACACTAGTATCCCATGGTAATTTGGCACATCCAAGCATCATGTATCAGTGATAACAGTTTGTTTGTCAGCCTGCCACTGGACAACAAGTGTCACCTATAATAATGTACCAGCACAGGGTTCGGGAACAACTGGTATAATTTATTGACTTGCTCTGTTTTATTTATTTATTTATTTATTTACTTACTTACTTACTTATTTAGAGACGGAGTCTTGCTCTGTTGCCCAGGCTGGAGTGCAGTGGCACAATCTTGGCTCACTGCAACCTCTGTCTCCCAGGTTCAAGCTATTCTCCTGCCTGAGCCTCCCAAGTAGCTGGGATTATAGGCGCTTACCACACACCCAGTTAATTTGTGTATTTTTAGTAGAGGCGGAGTTTTGCCATGTTGGCCAGGCTGATGATCTGCTTGCCTTGGCCTCCCAAAGTGCTGGGATTACAGGTGTGAGCCACTGTGCCTGGCCACTTGCTATGTTTTAAATCTGCAGGCTTTTGGTTTCTATTTATCTGCTGTTTGTTCTTTAGTTCTCTATAGGCTTGGTTATAAATAACCCTTGTATTTCTCAAAAGCAAAGCCTTTTTTTTATTTGTAAGACTAATTTTCAATATTTTAAGACCATGTAAATTGCAAATGCAATAGTTGGGAGAACTGGCCCGGTGACTTTTTTACACTTCTAAATCTGTTTTGGTCTATGAGACCTAAATTCATTGCATTTGTCCAGACTATTATGGCAGAACTCCATAATAAAACTTATTTGGAAAAGCAAGGACAGCTCCATCATTGGCCATCTGAATGACAGTAAGAGTGAATGACTTATCCTACCTCATTTATCACTATGTACCAAGCAGGCCTGATTTATATGTAGCAACGCCTTTTATGACAGCAAGGCCTTTGAATATTTTACTGTAAGTAAACTATCATGGGTCTGAGAGTAAAAAAATAACCTTATCATTTTATTGAATAATGTAAAACATAGAGTATCTCAAGAATATGAAAGAATGTACACATTTTAAAACCTCAATTTAAACCTAAATTCAACCTAATTTTAATTTAAACCTAAGTTCGAGGTGAAGGGAGTAAAATATTATCCTTTAAAGATATAAGATTTTTGCTTTTTTTCTTTGAGAACCCTGAAAATGTCATTTGGTAAATAGTACTAGAGGAATAAAAACCAAGTAGGTAATGACGTATTCACATATTCTTTCTAGGATTCTGGCTCAGTGAACATTATTTATTCTGGGATTCCTAGCAAGGCTACTTTGTGTCCTTGGAGAAATGTAAGCAAAGTCTGCAGATTTAGCCTGTAGGATGAGACTTTACAAGGATAGAATGTGCAGATGATTTAGTTCTCAATATTAAATTTGAGTCTACTTGGAGAATTGGGTAGATCATAAGCTCTGTCCTTTCTTTTGATACTATCTTTTTCTTTCTGTATGATTGGTTCCTGTTACAGTATCAATAAGAAAAATTACCTAAAATATAGGAAAGAGAGTACTTATTGCATGTAAGCTCCTTGACTAAGTACTGTAGAAAGTTCATTTATTTAATCAGTACTTCCAATGTGCTGGTCTACGTGCTTAGGACATAATATTGAATAAGATGCAATCCCTATATTCAAGGATACAAAAGTCTTACAGTGAGGAAGCAAATAATTAATCATTATAATAGTTATTACTATAAATATAAAAGAAATATAGTATGGAAACAAATGGATAGGGAACCTAATTCAGCCTGGGACTAAGAAAAATATATCCTGGTAGAAGTTACCACTAAGCTGAGTCCAAAAAGATAAACAAATGTAAATTTCACAAAGAAGGAAAGATGAAATGGGAAAATAGAAAACATGTTCTAAGCAAAGGAAAGACATCTTCAAAGTCCTGGAAGAGAGATGGGGGAGACAGGGAAAGGACAAGAAATGTCTAAGAGAGACAATGACAGAAACAGAGAGTGAATAAATATGAATGGTTACATTCAGAGAATTGCATGTTCAGTATGGCTTGAGTGTAAGATGAGAACAAGAGATGAAATAGGAGAATTGAGTAGAGATGCATATCAGGGCTTTGTTTTTCAACTCAAGGAATTTGAATTTATACTAAGGGAAACAAGGATCAATGGAGGCTCTACTTGGAAGTGATACGATTAGATTTCCAAAATTGCTTGGGATTCAATATGAGATGAGATTGGAGGGATGCCAGACTGGAAGTAGAAGCTGCTGCAGTATATCCTAGAAAAAGATAATTGTGGCTTGTGCTGTGGGAGGAATCTGGAAATGGAGAGATATGGATTCCAAAGATATTTAAAAGGTGGAAAATACTGGACTACTTTGTGCTGGATGTACTTGGGTACTGAGGGAGGGGGGTTAATTAAGGATGATATGCTGGTTTCTGACTGGGCAGCTTAGGTGCATGGTGGTGTCATTTACTCACATCAAAGACGCAAGGGGAAAAATAGATGCAAGGGGTAGAAAGAGAATGAACATGCTGAACCTGTTGACTGTGAAATACCAGTATTACACTCAAGTAAATATATCTAGTAGGAAATTAGAGATACCAGTTAATATCAGGAGAAAGATCTGGGCTTAGATCTTTCTCTCTCTCTCTCTCTCTCTCTCTCTCTCTCTCTCTCTCTCACACACACACACACACACACACACTCACACACATATATGTAAATGCATAGACAGTCATGTGTTGCTTAACAATAGTGATATTGTTAGGCAATTTCATTGTGAACAGTATAGAGTATGTATGTAGTTCTTATTCAAACCTGGATAGTACAGCCTGCTGTTCCTAGGCTACAAACTTGTAGAAAAAAGTGGTCCTAGAGATGCCTATATAAATAAAAGAGATTGTCTAAAAGCTGTGTGGAGACATAGCATCATTCTGTAACTGTATAACCTGCCTCTTAGTGAGACCTTAAGCATCACTATATGGAATAGAGTAGGCAATTATAATACAAATCACTAGGCAATAGGAATTTTTCAGCTCTATTACAATCTTATGAAAGCACCATCCTAAATGTGGTCCATTGTTGACTAAAATGCTGTTATACAGGGTATGACTATATATACCTATGTATATTTATGGTAATTGAAGCCACAGATTTGTTGAGATCAACTAGGGAGAGTACAGTAAAATAGAAAACATTAAAATCAAACTCATGGATTTGGTAAAGTATAAGAAAAGTTCTACCAAGGAATGCACAATTGAGTAGAAAGAATAAGATTAATATGAAAATTAGTATAAAGAAAACCTGTCACTGAGGGTCACAATATAGGTACTGGCAGTGTGTGGTGGCTCACAATTGTAATCCTAGTGCTTTAGGAGGCCAAAGCTGGAAGATCACTTGAGGCCAGGAGTTCAAGACCAGCCTGGTCAACAAAGCAAGACCTCGTCTCTACAAAAAATTTAAAACATTAGCCAGGTGCAGTAGTGCACACCTGTAGTCCTAGCTGCATCAGAAGCTGAGGCAGGAGAATCACTTACACGTGGGAATTTGAGGCTACAGAGAGCTATGATTGTGCCACTACCCTCCAACCTGGGTGATGGAGCAGTACCCCATCTCTAAAAAACAACAAAAGCAAACAAACAAAAAAACAGAGGTAGAAGTTACCTGGAACTCCTAGTAGGAAAAGGTTTGGGTGGCAAAGAATAGACTCATGGAAAGCAGAGAGAGATTCTAAAATTGTATTGGGAAGTTTTCAGAAAGACAACTAAAGAGTTAGGTGGAAATCATGGTACAGAGTAATTTTAAGAGAAACTTATCTCATTTTCAGTTCCTTTGAATATGAATGTGTATTAGAAACAGAAATAAAGAGCAGAACCAGAGAGCCCAAACTTCCACTGAGCACAGCTTGGTCCAGGGAGTCCCTGAATACCTCAGCAGGGGTCTGGGGAGTCTAGGCATGTGTGTTTTCTGTCATAAATGTTCAGGCAGTTTCTTTTGTGTGTGTGTGAGGTATAGGGTAAAGTAGTATTTAAAAGTATTCTCTTTATTCATGTGGCATATACAAATGTAAAAAGTAGGTATATATTTGCACTTACCTATTTGAATGTGTCATGTATTATCATCTCCTTTCGAGTTAGAGATTACCAAAGAGCATCTCAATTTATAGAAATGGAATCTGAGGCCTTCGGCATGAGTCTTTGGGTGAATTTATTTATACAAGCCTGCTTTCTTAACAAATAGTTGATCACATGACTGGAAACTAGGGTTTTGTCATGGTCCATGATGCTCAAGGTCATGCTGAGAGGCAGGATGTACAGTTATAGAACAACCCTATATCTCCACACAGCTTTTAGACAATCTCTTTTACTTACACAGGCTTCTCTAGGACCACTTTTTTAACCACAATCTATTACTGATCTTCTGGTAAACTGCATGCCTTTTAGCAAGATTAACTAAGTTTTCTCATCCATTATCATACAGGTCTTCAGTTACCCCCACACTTATAAATTAACTGAGTGTATAAATATATGATGCCTAAATAAATATTTATTATTATTTTCATAGGCTACATAAGGAAGACGTCTTGCAAATATGATGTAAAAAGAGCCTTTTATATCAAATTGTAATATATTAATAGGTCATTAAAAATTAATAATCCTTAGAGAGAGCATCTTCTATATATCCATAACAAAAGGTTTCAAAATATTTTAAATGTCAATATAAGAATTTATAGGTGTTCATTATGGGTGACAACATTTAAGATGAGAGAAAATTTATGACAAGATTTCTAAGTAAAACTAAACCCACTCATGAGTTTATAATTATTATTATTTATAGTAGTACTGTACAGTAGAAATGTAATGTGTACCACATATACAAGCTGCATATTTAATTAATTTTTCTAGTGGCCACGTTAAAAATATTTAGAACATATAAAATTAATTTTAATATATTTTATTTAATCCAATGTATCTAAAATGTCATTTTAACATGTATGCACATAAAAACTTATTAGTGATATACTTTACCTTTTTTGTTTTTTATACTAAGTCTTTGAAACCCAGTGTGTATTTTACATTTATAGCATATCTCAATTTGGCTACATTTCAAGGGCTCAAAAACAGATCTATGGTCTATCCTAATAATTACATTGAACTATATAAATACTCCTGCTTTATAACAAAAACCACAGCTACCTTTTATTGAGTCCTTGTTATGTGGCAGTCACTATGATGATTTCCATGTTTTTCTTATTTCATCTTAAAAGCTATGATGGAAATTCCATTATCACCCACATTTTCTAGATGGAATAACAAGAGACTTAAAAGGATTTAATTGGCCTTGCCTAAAGCTGTGGAGTTAACAAGTGATGGACCAGGGATTCAAATACAAAGATTTATAAGTACATTGAAATAAGGTGTATAACTATTATAAATTATTATAATATATAATTATTATAAAACATTATCATTTAAAATTATTATTTTATTTTTTATATGATTTCATTTATAAATTTCAGTAAGGATAGTCAATTCAGTTGTAGGAGAAAGTAAATTTTGTGGTAAAGTGATTTGACAGCTGGAAAAGTTAGACCACTGCCCCACTGAACTTGTGGAACAGTAAGAGAAATTATACATACTAAAAAAAGAAATATAAACAAAAGAAAGTATGTTGCAGAGATAATGATATTGCAGAAAGTAGCCACAGGGCCTTATTTCCTTGCCAACTAAAACCAAAATAAAATGAATAGAGGTAGGAAGAATAATAGTATATCCTGGATGCATTTCAACAAGATGACATAGAAGACAATTAATATGTGATGCAATGCAATAAGTTGTTGAACCTCTACATTATTATGTGTATGGAAGAAAATCAATAACAACTGTTTGGAAAACTAGATAATTGATTTTGGTCTGAATTTTCTAAAATAGGAAGTTAGGAATTTGAGAGCTAAGAGATTCGGCACAAGATATGATGTCTGAAGAACTCAGATGAAAATTAGCCAAGTCTGATTTGGACGAAATTAAAGATGAATGTGAAGGTCAGTGGTATGGAGTTGGAGGTCCAGGAAAATCATTAACAAGAAGATGTTCTGTCCTTCTCCTGATTCTATGGGGTTTCTCTACTTTTCATTATAACATCACAATGGCTTGTTCTTCATTCAAGATATGATTATTTTTAACTTGAATTAACTCCTTCAATCTCATTGGCCTTGCAGTTTGCAAATTAGATCCCTTTTTCCAAACACGAAGCCATATTTTCCCTACCATTCAAGATACACTCGGAATCAATCTACTCCCAGAAATCCAAACTACATGTAGGAAATACAATATCTTCTATGGAGGGAAACGATGGCATGGATAATTCATACAAATGTTCTCATTCCATGGATTAAGTATAGCCATAAGATAAACCAGTATCCTTGGGTTTGGTTTGCTTTACCAACTCTTCCCTGCCTCAATTTCCACATACCTTTTCTCAGACCACCTAATCCTTATTGAGCCAGTTTGTATCCTTTTTCCTGAGCATTCCAGCCTCTGCCCCTCTTGTTTACTGTTTACTGAGGAGTCTATTTTTTAAAATCCAGCAAAAACAGTATTAATATACACAAGCAGTGGCAAGTAAAAAGAACTGATTGAGTCCAGGAAGTGCTTTACTTCCTAGAAGAGGTTTCGTCCTACTAGTTGATTGAAAGAGATGTTATAAAGTTGAAGAAGAGCCAGCAAACTGACAAAAGAACAGAAAAACAAACACTGCATGTTCTCACTCATAGGCGGGTGTTGAACAATGAGAACTCATGGACACAGGGAGGGGGGCATCACACACTGGGGTCTGTTGTGAGGGATAGCGGAGGGACAGCGAGGGTAGGGAGGTTGGGGAGGGATAACAAGGGGAGAAATGCCAGACATAGGTGACAGGGGGATAAAGGCAGCAAACCACATTGCCATATATGTACCTATGCCACAATCGTACATGTTTTGTACATGTACCCCAGAACCTAAAGTGCAATAAAATATTTAAAAAAAAAAGAATTGACGGAGAGCATGAGCTTTGACATACACAGAGCAAGGAGATCCCAAGAGTTATTTGCTTTGTTAATATTACTTAAGCTGTTTAATCTTTCCAGCCTCAGTTTCCTCATCTAAAGTGATATCAAGGATAACTATATGGCATAGCTATTTTATTTATTCATGTATTTATCAATTAATTTGGAAATGGAAACAGCATGTGTCATTTATATTGAAAGCAAGATATAAAAATACAAATGATTTCTTGCCTTCAAGAGATATGTAATAGATTAATGGGAAATTTTAAAAAATCAAATGTTAAAGTATTTTAAAGTGGTATGTTGGCAGTAAATGCAGGTACATTGGAGGCAGAAAAAGGGAAATTACAGATTTTACTTCGGAGGATAGAGAAATCATTCAGGAAAATGAAGCTGTATTAAGCTGTTAACACTTGAGCTACAGTGGAGGAAGGATGTAATTATTCTAGGTATTTCTTAATATATTCACTTACTCATTTCTTCAGTCTTTCAGCAAATATCTATTGTGTGCCCACTACATGGTAGTGAAAGTAGGGCTGAATAAAAAAGAAGAGATGGTCCTTTCTAAGACATGCGTATTTCTTCTGTTATCACAGTTCTTATAGTCAATGTGAAAGAGAGACAGCTACATTAATAGAAGTGCTCTTAATAGATCTCTATTTAACTGACTTGGCAAATTAACCAATATAATCAATTTCCTTTGCAAAACACTCTGATTAATATTCAGGGCTCAGTGAGAGCTCACAGCCAGTAGATGACGCTCCAGTAAGCCTACACGTTTTTCTCATTGGTTCCGTTGCATGCTTGCCAAGAATTAGTTGTGTTTATTCCCAAACTATTGCCACTTGACTTTGTATTGTAACCATGTAATGAAAATAACATTGCTTCCATAATTCAATGAAATAGAATGTAAAATGAAATAATTGCTTCTTTGAAAATTAACTTGAATTTTTTGTAAAGACTCAATAAAGGAGAATTGCTAAAAACATTCCTATGAAATTAGGTGGAGGAGATACAATAAGCAAAGGCTCAGAAAAAAAGAAAAAACTTAATAATCCAGAAAGTTCTACACTTAGATTGGTTTGCAAATGTGTTTTTTTTAGTTTAAAGAAAGTGAAACTAGAAATTATGGATGGTACATCATAGTAAAGAAAGATTGCCTGGATCTTCAGTCAATGGATCTGTGTCCAAATTAAAGGCTATATACTTAAATTTAAAAATTGGGGATTGACTGTACATCTAACTGTATCATATTAAAATAAATGTTTAAGAAATGTAAATACATTGTGGTTCTTAGATTTGAATCTATTTTAATATTAGCAATCATATGAGATAAGAGGGCTTCTAGTGAAGAAATATTATATGTTATGGTATAGAATGTATTAAGACCTTGGAAGTCTACAGTGGAAGACATTATTAATCGTAGAGAACAGAAAGTCTGAAATAGATTGAGCCAAGCAAAGAAAAAGGGGTAGGGACAAGAGAGCATTCAATGTAAGCAAAACAAAGACAAAAAGAGACACAAGTGGTCCAGACACAAGCTGGACCATATAGTGTGAGAGTACACATGGTACATCATCTGGGCTGGTAGTGGGGGCCAGATCTAGATCTTAGAAAGCCTTAGAAATCATAATGAGTCTTTGAACTTTATCTTGAAGAGTTTTAAATTAGGGGGTTATATTATTAGAGTTGAAGAAAAATAGAAGAGCCTAGAGCAGGATGGGTTGATAAGGGACAACGTTGGAGTCAAGAGATTAATCTAGGTAAGAGATGATGGCAGCCAGGGGTAAAATGGCTACAATGGGATTGTCATTACATGATGAATTTTAGAGATATTTGTGAGATATAATCAACAAAATATGGTAAGTAGTTGTAGGGGTCAAAAATAGTGGAAGAGGTCAAATATATCTCCTCAGTTCTCACTGAAGAAATTGAGTGAGTGGTGCCATTTATACAAGTATGCAACTTTAATAAAAAAATAGGGTAGGTGGGGAGGGTTGGAGGATGAGGAATTCCCTTCTGAAAATGCTATGTTTATATCATGTACAAGACCCTTAAGTGAGAAAGTCTTAAGAGCAATTGTATATATAGGGTTCAGGAAAGAGGTAAGCTTAGAAATAGAGGATTATTTGTCACTTGTGCATAGTAATTGAAACCATAAAGAGTAGAGTGGATTTCCCAAAGAGAGTTAGTAGAATATAAAGAGAACTGAAGAAAAGCAAACTGCCCAGGAAAGAGTTCTGGGGGCAGAATATTGAACTATAAATAGAAGAACAATTGCCAAAAAAAAGATTAATAAAGGAGCAGCCAAAGAATTAGGAGGCAAGGAAGTGTTCAACATATTCATTGCTACTAAGTGAAAAAATGCCCAGTGGATGTAGGAGTATATAGGTCATGGGTGCCCATGTTTGAGGTCACAATCAGTGAAGGGTCTGGAGCCTAAGGCAAACACACTTGTGGGGTGAGGAGTGAGGGGAAAGTGAAAAAGGGGAAATGGAAAATGACATCATTTTGTTGTTTCAAGAGACATGTGCCTTAAATTTAAAAATTGGGGAATGATTGTACATTTAACTATATTATATTAAATGTTTAAGAAAAGTAAATGTATTATGGTTCTTAGATTTGAGTCTATTTTAATATTAGCAATTATATGAGATCAGAGGACTTCTAGTAAAAGCCTAGTGGAGAATATAAAAAGGAAAGCCTGAAAAAGCTGAAAAGGATGGGTCTAAAAGGTCTTGAATGCCAAGCTAATGAGTTGTATTCAGTTGCACAGAAAATTCAGGGCACATGGTAAAGTCTATATTACAGAAACTACTCACTTTGACAATAGTGTTGGGGATGGAATTAGTGTGGGTGAGAGGGTTAGTAAAAGAAGTTAGCTAAGGCAAAGCTCACTCATGGTATATTGGCACACAGGTATGCTACAAGCAGTTTGCTACTAGAAATACTGTACCCATATTTGCACAAGACAAAAAACTGGAGGGGATTCAAGGTTCCCTCTTTGCTAATTCCACTCTTACATTTTTCCCCAGTATATCCTAGTATATTTCATACTGAAATGGGAAACAAGGGGGTGGAGTTATAGCCTAAACATATAGAATTGTACTTAACATGGATTATGCGTGAGGGAGAATAACATATGTGAACTTCATCCATTCTGTGTAGTTATCAGGAAAAAAAAAGAGGTTGAGAGCCATTGAATTAGAGAAAATTGCAACCCTTAAAACAGAGATGACAAGATCTTAATTAAGGATTATTGGCAAGGATGGTAAAGAGAGAAAGATTATTGGAGTGAGGTTACAGAGTTAGAAACAATAGGACTCAGAAGCTGATTGGATGTGAGAGGTGAAACATCATCGCCAAAATAACATTACCTTTATTGAATGCTTTTAATGTCAAGCACTCACAAAATAACATACACAGTATAACATACATCATCCAATTTCAATTTCCCAACAGTGTTGCAAAGTAGGTATTTTTATTCTGATTTTATAGATAATAAAAATAAAGTTTAGAGAGTTTGAGTAACTTTCTCAAGGTCATCCAGGTTTTAAGTGGCATACCTTGGGTTCAAATCCAGGGTTGTCAGATTCAAAACCTTTGTTATCATTTCTTAAATCTAAAGCGACTCTCTCATTAGGTATTTGGTTGTATGATGGTAAAATCAAATTCAAATGATAAATACCAGATGAAGATCAGGTATAGGAGAAAAATGGCCAGTTCAATTTTAAACATATTCAGTTTTTAAAAGCCTGGAGAATATCCCTGGTGAAGATGTCTAATAGATAGTTACATATATAAGTCTCGAATTAACAGAGATGTCTGGAAGGAGATAAAGATTTATAAGGCATTAGCATTTAAATTGTGGTGAAAGTCATGGGAATGGATGAGATTTCCCAGGGAGATTGCAACATGAGAAGAGGATAAAGTGGAGAGCTAAGAAACACCAAAATGAAAAAGGAGATCAGAGGGAAGTATCAGCGAGGGAGCCAGGGAGGAATGTCAATACATGTTAGAGGGAAGTAGCTGAGGGTGATATCACACCAAAGCAGGAAAGAACTGCAAGAGAAAGGAGTGATCAATCATCTCATGCTATAGAGTGGTCAAGAAAGACGGAGACTGAAAAAAATTCAGTAAATTCAGAGGATTGTGAGTGAGAAATACAAGTTAAAACAGTGTGAGATTTAATTTTAATAACACCAAGTATCATCTAAGGTCTGTGAATAAACAGTTTATAGGAATGAAAAGTACAAATATTTTGAAGGGCAATTGCCAATGCATTTAAAAAGGCAGCATTTTCATTCTAAGTATTTTTCTAAAGAAACAATAAGAAATGAAGACATTCATTGCAGCATTGTTTCTGATAGCAACCATATCACAGTAGTTAAGAGCACCTACTCTAGAGCCAGCCTGAGTTAAAATCTCAGTTCTGCTACTTATTAGCTCTGTGAACTTGGGCAAGTTACTTTTCCATGGCTCAGTTCCTTTATCTGTAAAATAGGGACAGTAAGAGGATTGCTACTATTAACAAGGTTGTTGCAGCCTGATTGGTTTCTTATTGTTACATAATAAAAAATCAGGGCAATTGGGGTAGCCATCATGTCAAACGCTGATTATCTCTTTGTGTTTTGAGCATTCCAAATCTTCTCTTCTAGCTATTTTGAAATATACAATAAATTATTGTTAATTATAGATAGCCTATTGTGCTGTCAAACACTATAACTTAATCATATCTAACTATATCTTTGTACCCATTAGCCAACCTCTCTTCATCCCCCACTCAGTTGTTCCCAGCCTCAAGGAACCACAAAGCTACCTCCCTGAAATAAACCTTTTTTGCTCCTACATATGAGTGAAAACATGCAATATTTGTCTTTCTGTGCCTGGCTTATTTCACTTAACATAATGATTTCCAGTTCCATTCATGTTGCTGCAAATAATGTGACATTATTTTGTAGCCAAATAGTATTTCATTGTGTATATAAAAACCATATTTTCTTAATTCATTCATCTATTGGTAGACACTAAGGTTGATTCCATATCTTGGCTCTTGTAAATAGTGCTGCAATAAACATGGAGGTGCAATTACTTCTTTGATGTACTGATTTCCTTTCTTTTGGATAATACCCAGTAGTGGAGTAACTAGATTACGTGGCAGTTCTATTTTTAGTTTTTGTAAGGAAACTCCTTACTGTTTTTCATGATGGCTGTACTAATTTACATTCCCACCAACAGTGTTCAAGAGCTTCCTTTTCTACACATCCTCACCAGCATTTGTTGTTAACTGATAACAATCAGTTAGCCTACAGTACTTATTTGGCCTAATTGGTTTTTACAATAATTAAATGTGTGAATACCATAAAGTGTTCATTACAGTGCCTAGAACATAGTAAGAGTGAACTGTTTGTTAAAAGAATACAGATAAAAGTAATCAAAATGCTCAATGGTGAGACTGATTAAAATAAATTATATATCCATTCACTGGGATACTATGCAACTGTGAAAAATTATGTAGTTAACTACTTAACAATCTGAAAACATACTGATGGACTATTAGAAAAAGTTATAAATTATATGAATAGAAAGATTATGTATGAGAGTAAACAATAAGTATCTATGTATTAGATATGTATAATAATTTTTAGAAAGATACATACCAAGATGCTTATATGTAGATGGTTGGGTGTGAGATTTTTTATTTTACTTTCAAATTTTTACACATTTAAAAATTATATATATTGAAAATATTATTTTTATGATAAAATTTTTTTTAACATCTTCAAGGTCAGGATACAGAATAGCAAGTGATAATTATTCTTTGGCTAAACTTTTCTGTGAAAGGAAGTGGACTGAAAGCATAGGAGCTACAGCATATTTATAACCAATGGAGAAGCAGGATATGTAAATGCTGCTACCTGGGAGGCTTCTAATAAACAAGAGTTGCTATTATTATTGTCACTAAAATGCCTTCAGGTCTTGTAGACTTTAAGCACCAGCACAACTCTACCGAGTAACCAAGGAGAGGGAAATGAGAGAAGAAACTTTAAAAGTGAAGAGCATTCTACAAAGAGAACTCTCCTGGTAAAACATTCTGGACAGTGGTCCTAGACAGCGTGCTGGTCCTGGACAGTGTGCTGGTGCTGAAAGTCTATAAGACCTGAAGACATTTTAATGCCAATAATAATAATAGCAACCCTCTTTTATTATAAGCCTTCCAGATAGCAGGACTCTGTACACCATTTTACATATCCTGCTTCTTCAATGGTTATAAATATGCTGTAGCTCCTATGCTTCCAGTCCACTTCCTTTCACAGACAAGTTCTGCCAAAGAATAATTATCACTTGCTGTTTCTATATTCTCACCTCCTGGATGTTAAAAAAAATTATCATAAAAACAATATTTTCAATATATATAATTTTTAAATGTGTAAAGATTTTAAAGTAAAAAAAATTAATAATTCATAATCCGGCCAGATGTAGTGGCTCATGCCTATAGTCCCAGCACTTCAGGAAGCTGAAGTGGGTGGATCACTTGAGGTCAGGAGTTTGAGACCAGCTTGGCTGACATGGCAAAAACCTGTCTCTACCAAAAATACAAAAATTAGCCAGACATGGTGGTGAGTGCCTGTAATTCCAGCTACTCAGGAGGCTGAGGAAGGAGAATCATTTGAACCTGGGAGGCAGAGGTTATAGTGAGCTGAGATTGTGCCACTGCACTCCAGACTGGGTGACAGAGCAAGACTCCATCTCAAAAAACAAACAAAAAAAACGAAAAGCACACACACAAAAAAACAAACAAAAAATAACACTCATAGTCCAACCATCTACATATAAGCATCTTGGTACGTATTTTTCTAAAATTATCATACGTAACTAATACATAGGTACATATTGCTCATTCACGTATGGAATCATTCTATTCATATGATTTATAACTTTTTTCTAATTAATAATCTGTCAGTGTCTTTCCATATTGTTAAATAGTTAACTACATAATTTTCACAGTTGCATAGTATCCCACTGCATGGATATATAATTTATTTTCATCAATCTCACCATTGAGCATTTTGATTATTCTTATCTGTATTCATTTAACAAATACTCAATTCACTCTTACTATGTGCCAGGCACTGTAATGAACACATTCTAGACAGTGCTTCTGGAGGTCAGGCCAGGCCCAGGGCTAATTATATATAGGAACTGCCTCAGGACCACAGAGAAGATAAGACTCAAGGTACTGGACAATCTGTACAGTGGCCAAGATAAGAATAAAAAGTAGATTGTTTTATGATGCTTTCTTTCCACCTGTCACTTGTACAAATTTGTTTTGGTATCTAATCATTTGGACTAAAAATGCTCTGGTTTATTTCTGATAGAGGCTATAAACCCCTAAAGGTTTATGAACTATATTAATCCTATAATGCTTCCTCCTCTGCTATTCATCTATGTATTCAACAAGCTCTACTTGAGCAACTAAGGGCATGAGCAACGTAAACCTACCATGATTAAAAATCATTTCAAATTGCCACAAATAATTTTGCAGGCTTACTTAAAAAAAAAACAAATGACTTATTTCATTTGGAATGTCTGATTTATTGGTTCTATTATGGAATAAAATTCTAAAAGTAATAGCAGATAAAATCCCAGGAAAACCTGCTATTTTTACAGTCATGGCCCTGATCAGAACAAATTTTGGTGACCTTAGAACTTTACGTATTTTAATAATTATATTTTAAAAGATACTTCTAAACCAGTTGTATCACCAAATGAGAGCAGTAAGAACGTGGAAGCTGCTATAATTGTAATCTATTTTTTAAAAACTTGAGATGAAAACACAACTTTAAAAAGCAAGTCAGAGTATATTGTGCATATGCTTCGAAATAAAGATAAACACACCATTTAAAGAGTTGCTTAAATTCAAACGTCATTTCTTTCAAGTTCTCTGTTAATGGCCCAACTAGTTAGCTATTGCCCTAACATTTTTGACTTGGACAATTAGCCTGTTCAGGTTACCTAAACTTTCTAGATATTTAAGTCTCCATACTTGAAAGAAGCACAGCCATGTTATCTAAATAGACAGGTCTAGCAATTTCAAAGTCAGGTAGACATAGAACATAGAAGAGGGAATTATCACTACATTAGTGGTTTGCCATAACTCCATAACTCAGCCCCCGACTTCCCTGTCCCCTTTCTTCAGCCCCGACACCCCTCCACCCCATCCTAGTCTATAGACAAACAAGCTCTCCAATCTAATTCTTATCAAGATAGAAACAAGGCCAGACCTGCTCTTCTAGATAAAATGCCTTGGCTTCTAACTGCCTGGCTGCTTATCTTTCATCTTGCAGTGTTAACCATAACCCCTTTCCTGACCTGCTCTACTTCTTGTTTTCAGATGAGCAGTAAGAACTAGGGGGAAAACACGCTTACATGAACAAGTTCACTCTCTCACATCCCTCTCCATTCCCTTTAAAGTCAGTTCAAAATATCTTTCCAAAATTATTAGAAATCACGTTGTGTGCATTACATGTAACTTGGTATGTTTCTAAATCTCTCTTTTCCAACTTTTACTCTTTCTATTCTATACTGCCACATATATATTTTCCTAAAAATTAAAAGTTTTATGTTGTTATTTTTTGGTTGGGGGTATTAGGTTTTCTGAGCAATAGTAGGTTTTGTAAGCCTTTTTTTTTTTTCTTTTTCCTCCTTTTCTTTTTTCTCATTTGTTTGTCTAGATCTAAATAAGCTGAATCATCTTCTTACCTAAGCTGTTTGGTTTGGATACCTGAATTTTTATGCTTTCATCCAAACAAAGCATTGCACTTCTCTTTCCTGAGCAGGTGAAAGTTAATGCAATATACACCTTGAACAGTCAGGCAATGTAACTGCTAGGTTTGGACTAGCTTGCTGTGTGAGGTTAGCCTTCTTTGACCTTCATTCCTTACACATGAAGTGGCAAAAAGAAAAATAAGCTAGGTTTCTTCCGTATGTTAGAATCCTAAGAAACTCTATTGTCCTATATTTTGAAACAGCTGTTAAGTTGAACTGTGTGAGATTACAGAGGGTCCTGGTGTTGTAAACACCACGATCTGGTTTATGACACCTTTATCCCACACATACTCACGTGCTTGAAACTGCATGTCCTTGGAAATATGGGAGTCTTTTCAAAAGAATTTGAGCTTCTTTTGAAAAAAAAAAAAAAACATTCTACTAATATAAGGTGTTTTGTGGTAACTTTTGCTTTTTAGCATTTAAAACTAAGTCTGCATTACACATCAGAAAATGATCTGATAGATACCCTGTTTTGATTCCTGTCTTCCATTTTATTTTCTTAGCCTAAAAAAGATTGAATCCAGAATTATACTACTTTTTTCATTTTTCATTTTCTTCTTGCAAATTAGAAATCTAATTGACCCTAAGAGACCAATGCTTTACCTGTCAAAGTATTATCAATATTGGAGAAATAATATCACTGAATTTAATGTGTAAATACATATCACATGCTTACCATGTATGAGGTATTTCTTTAGATACTAATGGGTGAAAAATAAATACCTGCCTTCAAAGAAATGATTTTATGCCAGAATAATGAACTGCAATACTTTGCCCTAACGTTGACATTCTTACAATATTAATGATTTCATTTTAAGGATACTACATTCTCAAAAGTTTTATATCTCTCAGTATCCATAAACAAGGTTCTAAAGTTTATTTTATATCAAAACAATTTGTCTTCAAATATTACTTTCCTTAAAGGAGATTTATACTTATTAGCAAATATGATGTTTCATGTCTTATATTTTCTACAAAAGATCATAGGCAAGTAAATCTTTAAAGCTTGTTTTATTTATGATAAATGCATCTTTCCCATGACTCTGTTAGGGCTGGGAACTCACAGAGGCAATTGAAATTGTAGTTGCACTTGTAGCTGAAGGAGAGGGATTTCTAATAATCTGTCATTTCTGAAAATTCTTAGTTGCCTATGGTCGCAGGAATTTGTCCTCATATTTATAAGGCACTATTAGAACTGGTCTACTTGTCTTAGAGACATGGAGGGAATTCATTTTCATTAGATCTTGTGTTGGTTAGGTATTTTGGTAATGTTTGTTTGGTTTGTTAGGTTTGTCTTAAACCTACAGTAGATCCTTAGATGACTATAAAGCAAGGGTTAGGTTTAAATAAATAAAATTATTCAGTGTCAAATGATGGAGTATCTTTCAAGTTGAATGAAAACTTGCTAAGTACAGTTTAAATTATAGCAGTGGGATTGGGGAACAAATTATATGATGGTACATAGATTTTATAGCCTTTCTACAAAGCCTTTAAATAAATGTTATCTAAAATTATTTTCGACTTGGAAAATGTTAAAACTATCTAGATAAATGTGCAAATGAGAGTATAAGAAAAAAACACAGACTAGAGCAAGTTACAAAGAGGGAGGGAGGGGTAAACCTAAATAGAAAGGAAAACTTTCAGCCTGAATTTGACTTGAGCACAAATTTGCTTTAAGAAGATAAATCTAAGGATTGGCTTGGGTCTGGGAAAGGAAAGTCTAGAAGTGGGAAGGGCAATTGGGCTTTCAGTCAGCCATTCGCACATGAGAAAATGATAATATGAATTTAGTAACAGTGACAATGAGAGAATGGAGAAACCATTATGAAAGATGTTTTGAATGAAAAATAAAAGGCCAGGATATAGTGATTTATTGAATCAGAAAAAGAAAAAAAGAGCTAAATGAAAGATGAAGTTTCAAGTCTGGGCAACAGAAAAATGGCAGTGGGGATGACATCATGAAGTTGGGAGGGAGAGCTGATATGAAGTGTCAGAAGAGAATTACATAAAAGTTCAGGGCTTGAAGAAATGAGATTTCTGACAGCTGTCTGTAAATTAGCAGAGCTACAGGCCTGGAACTCAAAGGAGAAGCTGGGGTTAGCAGTTCTGCTTTTTTTTAGAGCCTTCATCATAAAATTGTTTATGAAAATTGTAGGAGTTTCCAAAGTTCACTAAGGCTAGTTTAGAGAAAAAAGCTTAAGTCAACAATAGTACGTACAGAAATAACCACAGTTTGGGGATTTATAAAGGAAGGGAAGGAGAATAAAGTTGGAGGGCTACCACTGCTTAATTTTAAGACTTATTCGAAAGCTAGTCATGAAGGCAGCATGATATTGGTGTTATATCACCAATATTACACCAATAATATATATTACACCAATAAGCCAATGGAACAGAATAAGCCAATGGAACCGAATATTTTTAAAAATCTACACACATATAGACAACTGATTTTTGACAGTGTTTCAAGGGCAATTCAATGGAGAAAGGATAGTCTTTTCAACAAAGGATGCTGGAATAATTGGATATACATATATCATAAAATGAATGTTGATTCTTATCTCATATGATGTATAAAAATTGACTATTAATGGTTCACAGACCTAACTACAGAAACTAAAACTAAAATTTCTAAAAGGAAACATATTTTTTAAAATTGAATTAGGCTGAAATTTCTTAGATATAATGCCAAGAACATGATCAATCAAAGAAGAAAATAATAAGATTTCATCAAAATTAAAAACATTTTTCTGAAAGACATTGTTAAAAAGAAAGTCAAAAACTGGAAGAAAAATATTTGAAAATCATATTCCTGACAAGGGGACTTGTCTTCAGAATAAATAAAGTACTTTTAAACTCAGTATAAGAAAACAAATACTCCAATTAAAACAACAACAAAAAACCTGGCAAAAGGTTTGAAGTTACTTTGCCAGAGAAGGAATACACATGACAAACTAACACATGAAAAGAGGGTCAGCATCACTAGTCATTAGAGAAATGCAAGTTAAAACCACAGTGAGATATCACTGTGCATATATTAGAACGGCTAAAATTAAAATACTGACCATACCAAGCATTAGTGTAGATATGAAGAAACTGAAACTCTCATACATTTGCTGATGGGAATGTAAAATGTACACCACTTTGGAAATCAGTTTGTCAATTTTTAAAAGATATGCTACCATATGGTCTATGCATTCCACCCAATGGAAATGAAAGCATTTGTTCAGCAGAAAATTTACACACAAATGTTTGTAGAAACTTTATATGCAATAACGCCAAACTAGAAATTTATCATACACAAATTTCCATCAAAGAGTAGACAGAATTGAAGGCCTGGACAAATTACACATTATACAATGAATTCATATTAAACAATAAAAGGAAAGAACTATTGATAGCAGAAAATAACATGATGAATCCTCCAATAATTATGCTGAGTGAAGAAACCTAGACCAAAAAAGAGTGAATCCTGTGTCATTTCATTTATTAGACTTCTAGAAAATGAAAACTAATCTATAGTGACAAAACTGATTAATGATTGCTTAGGGATGTAAACAGAGGATTGGGGAGAGGGAGGAGAGAGTGATTACAAAGAGTCATGAGGAAACCTTTGGGGGTGATGGATATGTTCCCTATCTTGACTGTAGTCATGGTTTCATGGGTGTATAAATATATCAAAACATTAAATTGTATACTTTAAGTACATTCAGTTTATTAGATGGTAACTATTTCTCAATAAATCTGTTAAAAATTAAACTCACTAAATCACCCCTCAATAGAAGCCCTAAAATAAAAATTTAAAAAGGGGGAAAAAAGGAAGGGAAGCTACTGAAAATTGTAAGAGACAAAAAGGTACCAATAATGATGCCGGTGTTTCAGTTAAAATAACGTGACACACAGATATCAAAACTGAGAACTGAGAGAAGTACAAGGTCCTTGGCAAAGAGAAAGCCACTGACCATCCGTGGAAGTGTAGTAGGGTGACAGCCAGAATGTCAGAGGCTGAAGGGAAGCTATGTGAAACAGAGATGACAGCAGCGAGTTTAGACCACTTGTTTAAGAAGCTCAGCAATGAAAATGAGAGAAGTAAGACAGTAGCTAGAGGGGACAGACAAGTAAACTAAAGCTTTTTGGTGAAGTTTGAAAGCAGAAAAAAATAAAAGAGGAATGAAAAAGAAACTGAAGATTCCAGAGATGAAGGTAAAACATGTAGGAACAAGATTCTTGAGGAATTTGGAAGTGATGGGATCTAAGGCACAGGTGCCAGAGTGAGCCTTGGAAAGGAGAAATCTGTAATTGTTAACTCCTGACAATCCTAAAAGGACGGCTTACAGAGCACTTGCATGGATTATTTTAAACACTGAGAAAATTATATTATTTTGCCAGCAAACTTTTTGGAAAACTTGGATAATCCGACATTCTGACATTTCTTAAAACTGATCTCTAGCAAAAGAAGACATATTAATCATCATCTCTAACCCTCCAAATGTGACTTTTCTCTGCTGCAGTCTGCTGACCACAGACCGTAGGTCTCTGTCCCAAGCCCAGTGCACAACAGCACTTCTGCTTTGCTGATTGCAGTTTCTTGCTGTTTCAGAAAGATTACTCTGAGTCAGACATTTCACAAGGAAAAGAGGGCAGGAGAAGAGTCAGGGATAAGCTGTGGGTTTATGTGTACAAGGTAATGAGAGAAATCTCCATGGAGAAACAAAACAACCATAACTGGAAGGCATTGCTAAAGCTTACAAAATAATGGAAAGGTTATGAGCTTTAGAATTAGACTTGGTCTCAAGTCCAGCCTCCCCTTCCTACATATGCTATGTCCATTCATCTCTTTGCTTCATCCATGCACTGGGTATACTGTTTACCTCACATGGATGTTCAAAGAATTAGATAACCTGATGGATCTAAGTATATATATTAGAACATAGCCAAGCAATATAGGGTAGCTATACTTATTATTTTAATGTGAATATATAGGTATCCTTTATCCATAAAAATACCCACGAGGTGTTGTAATGCCATGATTTGTGTACCATGTATGTTCAATTAATGCCTGTTAACATTTCAGTGATTAATCTAGCAGTCCTTTTTGTACAACAGTGGCAAACTGACTAAAGGTCAGATAACACATCAGCACACAAGGATGAAGTGAAAATGCAAACAACTGGCCTTTCTCCACATCAGCAATGTTGCTTTCTCTTTGATGCCTACTAGGACTTAATGCCACCATTCTGCTTCTTGTCACCAGTGAAGGCCCACAGTGATGAGTCAGCAACTGAGAGGGGTCCTGTGACCCTACAAGATGAATCCTTAAGGAAGACTCTCCAGTGGAATCCCTGAAGTGCAGGATATTTTGTAAGGCCATAAAATAGGGCCAATCTTCCAGAGTATGATTATACTTTTACATTTCTGAATATAAATCCTTATCCAGAAGTGAAATAAAGTAACTCAACCATTTTCTGAAATCAAAGAGAACAGATCTTTTAAGTAAATTAATCCTTTAAAATGCATACCCCATAGTACCTTGAGTCTACTTTGATTATAGTATTAGGCCCACTGCCGAATTATTATGGTTTTCTGATACATTTAAACTGAGGCTTTTTAGACCAACTTGTAATATATTTCAGGCATTCTCTGCCTAGCAATTTAAAGGCTCTAGAATTTGTGGGTTATATCTACTGTTCACTTATCAAGGCAACAGATAAATTTCTTGATCAATTCTTAGAATGAATCCATAAACTCAGTAATAAGATCTCTTTATCATGACTGGAAATTCAAATGTCTAGTATGACTATATCCCAATGACCCTAATCATTAGTGATTTGATGGTAGGTAGGTCAGCTTGTCTCAAGTTTGACACTACAATCAAGAATTAGTTCAAGTGCAAAAATGGAATGTGGTCTTAGTTATCAGGGTACATTTGCTAAAGATAGCACACTTCTCGCCCATCTGATCCTCCTGGTGGCAGTTCACTGCATACTGAGTCCTATGACTTAAGAGCTATAAAGGGTCTGGCATGAGTATTTTCCTGCTTTATATCATGGCTGGAATTCGTTGATAACCCAATCCTTGGCTATGGTTTGGCCCTAAGCACTACTAAATTAATTCATATATTACTTCTGAAGAATCTGCCACAAATATTTTTTTCATTTCCTAGGTCTTTGGAGAGTATATGATTGGGCAGAATATCATTGACACAAATATTTGCTTTGAGTTGAAAGAGGGAAGAGCATGCACCATGAGTCAAAACTTACAAAAACTGTCCAAACTTAAACTACGCTAATAGTGCAAAGTTAACATTGAGAAGTTAGTATTGTAAAGTTAATTTGGCACATGCTTAATGATACACATTATTGTGCTACATGGTAATGAGGCATAAATAGTAAGCAATTAATGTATGTGACTGAAGTTAGAAGTTTACAAGCCAAACCAAGTTCAAATTGATCATTTCTTCTTGCTTTGTTAATTTTCCGTTTTCTATAAACAGCATTAATGTTGACAGCTTCTCTGATACCTTGCCTTAGGAATCTCAGCAGAAAATTATTGTACTGTTTTAAAAATGTACTTGAAATCACTCATTCATTACAGGTTTGTGCTGTTTAACCAACCCATGCTGACTGAATAGGTACTTAGAAAGTTTTAAAGGGATGCTGAATTAAGTCACTATGGAGTGTAGATCTATGCTCCACTCTTCCCCACCCTGCTCTGTAGCCTGAGTGGCTAAAATACTAATATATGGACCCCATACACAGAGTTTCCTCACTGTCTGACTTCCAAGCAGGCAGAGAAGAGAGTGCAGAAAGTGAGGGGGTTATGCATTCTTCACGCTTCATTCCTGTGGAGTCTCAAGAGGTTCTGCTCTATCCAAGTATCCTTCCTGTCTCTGGGTTCCAGTAACCATCCCATCCCCATTGCTCCTTCAGGCCTAAGGGTTATGTAGAAACCTCCTGTCACACTGGTACACTGCACTTGCCTGAAGTTTCCTTCTACTCAGCTCATAAAATGGACATTCAACTCTTCTGATACTTTTCTAATGTGAATATACTGTTTGCTTCCTCCTTGGACCCTGACTGATTCTAAAGGTATGATTTTACCCATAAGCATTTATTTTGTCATGGTTAATAAAAAGCAATGTTATTGTGACATCCCAGTATTTCTTGTTTTGCATGTGTTGTATTTTATCAGTCTTGGTGTGTGGAATGTAGTAGGCACTGAATATCTGCTTTTTGAAAGAATGTATGAATCTATGTAATGTATAATATTTCCTGAATTACAGTTTTCAACATCAACAATTTTCCAGTAAGACAATTAGTCATCAAGTCATAAATTGTATTTAGATAAAGAATATTTATTTGCCATGGTTGCAGGGTCACCTTTGAATTTAGAAACCACCTGCGTACATTGTATCTAACTTTGCTTTCGGAGTTTCTTGCTCGTTAAATTGCCAAAGTTGTGCCTTTTCACTCACAACATAGCATTGATATAATTGCTTGAATCACCAAGGTAACTATTTTTTTCTTTCACAAAATATATGTTTAATAAATTCAGTTAACTAATTATTGGGTGCCTAATGTAGATACGATCATTTGATCACTTGTGTGAAGAATAGATTGGACAGGAGAAATTGGAGGCAGAGAAATTAGTTAGGACTCTATTGTAATAGTTCAAGACAAGCTAAATATTTACTGAGCTTTGTTATGGCTTTGCTTTGGCTGTTTCAGTCCTGCTTAGTTTTGGGGTGGGGCTTTGGAGCAGAGCTGGTATTTGAGTTGTTCTGGCAAATTCTTCTGAATTACAGTGTTTACTTTCTTTTTTTCTGCATTATCTTTTCTTTTTCTTTGGTCAACTAATTAATTTTAAAAGAAAAGACATCTTCCAGGCACTTCAAGTTAATTACAATCTAATTAGGAAACATAATCTAAACACAGGAAACATAATGGCAAAATATGAAAGCAGGAGAAGAGTTAGAGTGTAGCTTGGGATTAACATTTAAATGAGTGGGTAGAGAGACAGGTGCCAGAAGATTATGGGACTAAGAGGAGGCTGTAGGCTGGAAACTGTGGGAAAGTTTTGGGATAAGCTTGTCCTGGATGGACCAGCAGAGAGCTAGAAAGGGAAAGATACTCATGGTAAGAGAAGTTCTAAGAAGGAAGGTAGAGTCGCAAGAAAGTCTTATTTTTCTTATCTGTTCCTTGTATATGCCCCCTCCCCTTCCCTTCAAAGTGCAAAGCTGTCTGAGTTATGAGCAGGGTGGGGAGGTGTTATCTCTGAATGGGGAAAGCCATTCCATTTCCTTTTTTCCCGTTCCTCAAGGCTTAGTGAGGCCTGAAATGCTTGTCCAACATGTTGAGGTACTGCATGTCTCAAGCCTGGCATAAGTTCACACTAAAGATCCATTTATAAATTAATTTACCCATTAATTTCAAGAATTAACATTGAATATATTTTACATTTTAATTCTAAAATTTAAAGGGATACTATTTTTCCAGGAATGGTTTGTAAATGGAAGATATCAATATATTCTTTAAATTATTCTAAAGTCATGGGGAACGATCTAACCACCTGGAGCAAATGGAGAGTTGTGAAAAGAAATTTATCATTTATTGGGTGCACATCAGTTGTAAGTACTGATTTGAGTGCTTTATATATATAAGTAGATTTATTTGTTCCTTGAAACAACTTATGAGGTTAGTGCTGCAAAATCATCCCAATATCATAGATGAAACTAGCAAAGAGAGGTAAAGTAACATACTTAATGTTCCACAGCTGGTAATTGCTGGACCAGTAATCAAACTGAAGTAGTCTTGACTCCCAAGCTTTTGCTACAGAATGTCTTAAGAGATCATGTAATTTATCTGATTCTGTAAAAATATTGGAGGTGGAATTAGATAATCACCAGGGTTTCCATTTAGCCCCAGCATTCCCTATTTCATGATGGTGTGTTCCTCATCTCTCTCATGTATGCACTTTGACATTTGTCCTTATGTTAAAAATTAAACGTTAGATTCATATCTTCAATTCCACTCTTTTTACATGGTTTAAGTTTGAAGCTATTTGTCCTCACTCCTAAATGAATGCTCGCTTTAAAGAAACTCTGACACCAGCTGTTCTGGGTTTTGAATAACTTAAAGAGAATAATATTCAGGTCACTAATGAGCAACCCATGACTCAGATTTGTAATCTTCCCATATTTTCCATGTGATAAAGGACCTTTTTTTTTTTTTTTAAGACAGAGTCTTGCTTTGTTGCCAGGTGCCAAGCTGGAGTGCAGTGGCACGATCTCGGCTCACTGCAACCTACCCCTCCCAGGTTCAAGCAATTCTCCTGCCTCAGCATCCCGTAAGGACTTATTTTTAGGAAACAATTAGAAAATTCTCTGGATTATTACAAACCTTAGCATATTGGTGACTAAGAAGTGCCTCCAATTTTTTCACTGGCACTAAATGGATAATCTAGATTGAATGAATATACCCCCTCTCACAAAAGCCCAAATAAAGCTATCCCCATATTTAATTTTTTAAGGTGGACTGTAAACAAGTTTATTTTTCTTGAATTGGTCTAAATAAAAAAGATAATTGCTCTTTTTGGCACTAGCTCATGACATACAGCCTTGTAGGACACGTTGCATGTTCCAGATCTTCTCCAGCTGCCTCCGTATCTGAGGGAAGATGCGCACCAGACAGGGAGAGCCCTGATTTAGAGGCAGCATAAAACCCTACTTTTTCAGCATGAGTTCCATGTCCCAGGCTACTGAACAAGCTCCAAGCTCCATTATCATCTGTACCTCCCGGACATGAGTGTGCATCTGCTGCCAGTTCAACATCCTCTTGCACTGTCTCCAATAACAAAGAGAGCAAGGGAGCATGGGAAGAAGAGCAGAGGCCAAATCACCTGCCACTACCACTTCTTCCATCTTAAACATAATGGTCTCATAAGTAAACATGGTGTCATAACTGAAATGTCTTAGGGACAAAATGTTCCATTCCAGAATTGGATGCAAGAGTTAAAATGCAAATACTGCTAAAGAAAGCAGCACACTGATTGGACACTCATAGGAAAGTATTCATGAGAGAGGAAGGAATGGAGAGTTTTTGGGTTGAGATCTCAAGAGGAGAAAAGAGAACAGAATTGAGGTTGAGGTCTGAAGACAAATTTTGTGCACTTAATTATTTTTCTATACTAAACTGAAATAATTCTACACATTATTTTCTGTCATCAATGGCAATGAAGAGGCAGCCAAAGAAACTACTAGTAGAATCTGTAGGAAGCCAACATATTATTCTATACCTCATTGTCCAGGTTCCCCACAATAAATATGAAGCATCCAAAGTTAGAATAAAAACCCAGTGTGTTCTCTCTGTTTTCCTATGATGTATTGTGTGTCATAAAATTCTAGAAGAAAGGCAGTTTAAGATAGGGGTAGGTATTTGATGAAGGGAAGGGTCTATTTTCAGGATTAAGTCTCTCATTTTGTTTAAGTAACAGCCCTGACCACACTTAGGGATGAGACTAGAATGTGGACAGGCTGTGACTTCAGAATTCAGGGATGTGCTACTAGGTTTGAGAAGGGTGGACAAAGAGGTAGGGTTGTCTCTTCCAAAAGTGTGGTAAAATGGAATGCTGATAAAGTCCTCAAGTTAAGATTCAGAATATCTTGATATTTTCTATATTTGCCTTTTAGGGATTTTTTTTCTTTCTGTTTTCCTTTTAGAGTATTTGTTTTCCCCTAGGAATCTACAAAAATTCTAAACCATTTCTATCACCTTTATACTTTTGTTTATGGTTTGCCTTCGGTATTTAAGCCCATTTAAAGGCAATTACTCTCTTACATTGTATTACCTCTGGAAATCATATTGCTTTTTGCCTCCTATTTCAGTTTAGTTAAATGTCAATCTGGACTTAAGACCTTTAACCACTGATGGTGCCTAGTGTCTGTTGGGTGAAATACTGCTTGCAACTTTTTTGGAAAATGGTGGGATATATCTGACATTGTTTGAAAAACGGATGGTGATTAAATTAGAAAATTTATCTGGGAGACTTCTAGGTAGTGGATGAACATATTTACTACATGTTATAACACTTTAGGCTTCACTGAAAGGCCAAGAAGTAAAGTGTAAATATATTGGCAAAATGTTAAATTAGTGCTAAATATTCCATGTAGGAAAGGGATAGGATAGTTGCTATGCATATCTTTGAGGAATTAAAGAAAGGTAAGAGAGCAAAGAATAGATTGTTTAAAGGAAACAACCAGAAGAAAATGCAAGTTCCAAGCTAATTTATTAATATTATCAATCATTGATATTATTAAATCAATGATTGATTTAATAATATCAAAACAACAATGGGTTGTTTTAGTTTTCATACCTATCTACGTCTTTCTAAATAGTCTGACTTGCAGCCAAACTACTAACGACCTTAAAAGAGTTAAATCCAAAATAAACATCCACCTGTGCCCACCATGCACATTTGATTTTTTAGCTAATATTACATGGTGAGTAACTTCCTCTTTAATTATTAGCATAGGCTAAGATTCCACTGTGGTCTTTTCTCTAGAAGCTTGTCTTCTAAGGATTAAATACATATAAATAGATGCCACATTCACTTTATTTAACTTTTTGCTGTTGGATACTTTTCATTTTCTAAATTTCTGACAGTTTCATCTTAGCTGAGGTGCATTTTAGGCCTAAATGAGACCCAAACAAATAATTGAAGAAAAGTTTCCTCTTTAGTAGTAACAACTTAACTGGAGAATATAGATCACTGAAGAACCCATCCTGTCTCCTCTGCTAAAACTAGGAAGATTTAGGATCTCAACATATCACTTTTTAAGCAAGAAGAAACATATCCTCACTAGAGATGTAAACTACAAAGAAATTGAATTCTGTTAGCTTAAGTGTCACATATAATAGGATGAACACATAAAGTCTAAGGGCAACTCCAGGTTCTTCTATAGAAAAATATGTCTCCCCTAATCTCAAAGTTAGTTTTAGTCAATCTGCCAGGTGTCGTGCTGACATGAATCAACTTTTTCTAAATCTTGAGCGATGAGGAAAATGAACAAGTTGGGTGGAGCTCAGAAATAGACAGAAAATACATGGCATGTACAGGCATGATTTAGACCAATATCAATGAATATGAACTTTGTGGGAGAAAGGGGTATATTTGTAAACAATTTGCAAGTGGAATGAAAGAGGTACTGTGATACAAGTAAGCAGTGTTAAATTAACATTTTTGTGTTAAAGAAAAAAAGAAAGCAGAATTGTTTGGTTTCTTAAGAGTTCACGGTTTTCTCTGTCACCTCTAGAGTAGTTCAAGTTGTCCACACCAGAATTCTGTATACTAAGGGTGGAATGCAGGCTTTTGTGCTTTGCAGAGTTATCTTCTGAACTTTCTACCTGACATGGTATTTTGACTCACTCTGTGAATTCTGGCTAATTGCTCAGTACCTGCAGGCCGCTGGTTCCCACCACCCCCTTCCCCCAGCAGCATATTAAGTGCTTACTTGCAAAAATGTTCATGTATGAAAATTAGTGTGAAAGACCTACTTAAAGATAATTCATAAACATAATATATTTTAGGATTATAAGCGGTCTTCATGATAAGAGATGTCTTTAAAATTTTGGTTGTCACCTGGACTGTTAAAGTATGTGTATGCCCCTCAGACTTCCTTTCCTTCTCTTCTTCCTAGTAGTTAAATTTATGATAATCACATGTAGAGTCACATTCAGAATCTGAATAGATTTCTGCAAACTCTCTACTGATTCCTACAGGATAAGATAACTTCACTCTCACATTTACTGTACTATGATGTTTTCACTTACCTGTTTT
Source organism: Cacajao melanocephalus (assembly GCA_963573385.1). Classification (NCBI taxonomy): domain Eukaryota; kingdom Metazoa; phylum Chordata; class Mammalia; order Primates; family Pitheciidae; genus Cacajao; species Cacajao melanocephalus. The sequence goes on from CAUYLG010057138.1 coordinate 71,201, forward strand.
GTGATTCCAGATTTATTGCCCTAATTATGAGCTAATGAGCACAGAGCTTTGGAAGGAAATTTGCATTCCTTGCTTAAGTAGGACAAATTATCAGCTTAACCAAGATAAAACATACTTTATTTCTTGAGACCCTTTAACTTACCCAAAGAGATGCCTATCATCTAGTCAAGTTAAATCAGCTTTCAGAGAAGGATGCTATTACCTTGAAAACAACTCTGCTGCAACTTTACAGAGTTTGCTTGGCAGGTCCCCACCTTTAAAAGCTCTTTCTTTAAATATTCTCATTTAGCCACTTTTACACCCATCTCCTACTATTTTTAAAATAGAAGAATGTGAAGAAAGCCATTGACAAGTCTCCTTATAACAAAAACAGAATTCAGAAATAATTTAACAAAGAAAATACAGTGTTGCAAGTATGCAGACTTAAGATCTCAAATGGTAAGGTTTCTTGTCTTAAAGTGCAGATTACAGGTATTCCAATTTTTTTTTCTCTTGGAGCCAGAGTAATAGTAGTGCACATTTTACTTCATTTTTCTTTCTTTCATATTTTCTCATTGAGAGAAACAACTCTGGGCTTTGTTTTGGAGTCAGAAGATCATCACTTTATTAAACAAATTAAAGCTCCTATTTTTATCATTTACTTCCTCTTTTTTAGTGTAGCTTTCTAATATTAAGTATCAGGATGAATATTCTTTGACACATGATAATAAAATATACTACAAGGAGACCACCAGAGTCTCCCTAAGAGATTAAGAAGAAAAAGTGAGTAAGCAAATTAATCAGCTAAATTAACTAGTTGCCTTGGAAGACATGAGATCTTTAGCACCATCAAGTGCTACCTCATTAGCTCCATTAGTTGCATGACATTGTCATTATTTTACCCATTTCTTTCTGTGCAGTTTCACTGTGTCAGCTTTGATTTCCCCCTGTACGTATTTTTTTCCAGCTTAGAGCTATTATATCACCTTCCAGAAGCATTGATTTTAAGTCAGGTGTCACAAATTTCCCACTCATCATTTCCTTGCAAACATGAAACTGACTGTTGCTGCTACTGCTGCACCTGTTCATTATTTCAGTATTCATCACTTGTTCCTATGGGCGAGTTCTTGCATCCTCCTTCCCTGTTAACTCATTGTTTAATGATTAAATATTTTCATTGAAAAACATTAAAATAACTTCCCACCGGTGTGCTTTGGCAAAAATAAACAATTTTATTTTTGTTTAAAGGAGAGGACAATGATACAAGCATGTTTTGTTAAATAATCAGACATTTGTTAAACATCTATTATTTGGCCAGAACAGTAATAGATAACTTTGGAAGGTTCATAGAAATATAAGAGGGTTAGCATTAGGAGAAATACCTAATGTAGATGACTGGGGGATGGATGCAGCAAACCACCATGGCACATATATACCTATGTAGCAAACCTGCACATTCTGCAAATGTACCCGAGAATTTAAAGTATAATAATAATATAATTTTTAAAAATTACCACTTGTGAGCCTTAAAGTACTTACAGTCTTTCTATTGAAGTAATTTTGAAAGAAAGATCTAGAACTTGAACTATAAAGTTCACTTTTTGTTGCACTTAGATTTAACTTGCCTGGATTACTTTAAAATTTTAGAAAGAGTAAATCAATAACCAGTAAAGGAAGGTTTTTTCCCCCAAACAATGTAAGTAGCAGTAATTATTAAAATTTCAAACAATGAATGGAAATTTTGAAATGGAAGTAAAAAGCATTGCCAATTGAAATTTTAGGCTCTCACTAGAGAAGCTTACATACCCATACCAAAAGTGTAATAGATGTCTTAAAAATTGCTAAGATCTACCACCGCCTCATCATTTTACATTTTAACATACAGGTCATTTTCTTTAAATTTTAACATGCAGGTCATTTTCTTCCTTCAGATGAAGAAAAACAAAAATGGCTTTTAGCAAAAAATTCCTATAGCTATTTAACAATGCAGTGTCTGTCCTACCTGGCATAAAGACCATAACATTTTAAGATAGGAAGATTCAAATTCACACTACATAGCACATAGAAGTTATGTCATCTATGAACAATATTTCCAAAGTGGGCATAGGAGATAATAAAAATATGGTCATCTCATTTGTCAAATGTTATACTTCCAGATTGGAAGTGATAAAAATTGGGATTTTGGGGAAAGAAGGAGGATGGGGTGAGGAGGAATTTGTATCATCATCCATGACAATTTAGATATTTAAAAGCTTCTTTTTGAGCTATGTGGTGTGGAATGATTTTGAAAGCAAGTAATATGTGTAAAAAATACCATAAGACAAAATGTTATTTTTCAAAAGCATAAGCAAGGGGTTAGATTACAAATGTTGACCAAACCAACTCCAAGGGATTAGAATGCTGCATTATCTTCATTTGCCAAATTATCTTTTAAATAATTATTTTTATTCTTTCTTCTTTTCAGGGTTATTTCCAACTTTCGGTTGAAGTCCATCCTGCTTCTACTTCTGACAAGCAACAAATTGTCTTGGAAAGAACATCAAGGTGATAGAATTTTAATCTGAACATAAATTCCATATCTGCTTTCCTTGGGCAGGTAACAAGCTCATTTCCTACAGTAAAATATGAGTAATTCTAAAGACCAAATTAGCCTATATTATAAAAATGTTGTTAAAATAAAATAAGGGGTTAATGGGTTTGAAAGTACACAGAGGGAAACAATTTCATCCAAATGCCAAACGTTATTCTATTTTTTTGACATTTTGTAAACTTCCACTTCTGTACATTTCCAAGTTGCAAATTGTATGCAATGTTGAACACACTGATGCTCAATTAAACTTGAAGGGACCATGGGAAATATCATTGAAAAGGTAATGGGATATATTTTAGTAAAGAGAAATTTCAAGGACTTTTGATCCAACTGCCAAGCATCAATAATGCTCAATCAAACTTTTCCGGAGAAGTTTTCTCTAGTCACTCCCGTTTGGGATGCCATTTGTAGTTCGAGTATCTTGAGTTGGGGTTTTATTATTGACTGAATGATGTTGGTTATAAATATACCTGTAAAATATATATGTATTTTTAGACATAGTCTTACTCTGTCACCCAGGCTGGAATGCAGTGCTGCCATCTTGGCTCACTGCAACCTCCACCTCCTGGGTTCAAGTGATTCTCCTGCCTCAGCCTCCCAAGTAGCTGGGATTACAGGCGCATGCCACCACACCTGGCTAATTTTTGTATTTTTTGTAGAGGTGAAGTTTCACCTTGTTGGCCAGGCTAGTCCTGAACTCCTGTCCTCAAGTGATCCACCCACCTCAGCCTCCCAAAGTGCTGGGATTATAGGTGTGAGCCACCTTCCCCAGCCAATATACTGTTATAAATACACCATGTCATCTTCAAGGTAAAGTATCATTTGATGTTACAAGAAATAATGACAAAATTTTTTTGTATTCTATTACCATTGATTCTAAAATATGAGGTTGAATACTTTGGTAAACACCTTTCTCTCTGTGGCCTTCCCTCAGGGGAATTTCCTACTTATACACATATTATTACACAATTTATTCTGCTTTATATAATGAGTACTGTATAAAAAATTACTGCTCTACAAATAGTAATACAATATTATAATATCAAATACCTATAGTTGATTTTTTTGATAATTATTTCTAACAGTTTAGAAATCTCAATTCATTTTGCCTTATTACTTAAGATAGAATAAAGTATTATATTGGGCAGGCATTGAGATATTCTGTCTTTTTTTCACCTTCAATACCTGACAATGTCGTTCTATTATTTAATTTGAAAGACAGCAAACATTTCCTACTCACTTAGCCTGACTTGGAATTACTGCCTTATCTAATTCTATGGTGCTACATAGAGAGACTACACCAAAAGAGTTAATGAACATAGAGTGAGTAATACATATGGCATTTATCTTCTGAAACAGCTATCTTTAAAGTTAATATGAAGCATCTTAGAGAAACTGCATTTTCAGGGCTTTCAACTTTATGCTCTCTTAAGAATATATGTAAAAACCTGTAAATACTGAGTATCTGTGGAGTCAAAATAAAATGACTTTATAACCAGTAAATCTTCCAAAGGGACTATCTTAAGATAAAGGCCTGGCTTTGCCAGTGATGTACAGAAAGATGAGCCTTGCCTAAGGTTATCTTGCACCTATGGTAATATTGCTCAAGATTCCTAATTGTCTGCAAACTTTGCTCCTCATCCACATGGAAACAGGAGTAAATTAAAATCATTGCAATAATGCCTCAGAAATGCAACAAATGATTCAAAATATTAGCTTTTTTGTCCTAATGTTTCCCCTGAAATTCAGCCATGCATACATGTCTACAGAACTTTCTGGTTTTAACAATATAAGGTTGTTTCTTTGCTGTATCTTTTTCTTTTTTAGTAACACCTCTATCTAGAGATCTATGTATATATCTTAATATTAAATTTTGTAAAAAAAAATCCTAAGGTTCTTAATTTTTCTCAACACCCCTCATCTCATGTGGCTACCATTCCACACTGTATTTGTGCCCTAATCATTTATTTCTTCAAACAATTAAGCTGATGAAAAAATATTATATGCAATCTGGAGTAAAGTTTATTATTTAAAACAGAGAGATTTTCTGGAATACCTATAGAGAATACTTTTTTAGTATGTAGGAAAACATATATAAAACCCTTAGCAGCATACCGAACATAGAAGCTGCCCAATATTTAACAATATTGTTACATATTCATCCCTGCCAACATTTGTAATAATAACTTAAGGCATTACAGAAACTGAATTTCCTTTTGAGTCAGAAAAAAAGATAGGACTATATTCCATAACATGTAATTTCATAGGTTACACTTTACTCATTTAAAATCATTTAAAAATCCATTTTCTATGGTGTAAAGGGGAGGAGAAAAATGGGGGAAGAACACATCACTCAGTTTCTTGTAGATAAAGCCTGCCTTTGACTTACATAAAAGCAGTCTTTCCTGTTCCAAGAAAATTCAGTGTAGTCTGGCCCCAGCAAATTCCATTCTCTAATAGTGCCAGCATTTACTGTAAGAATGACATGTTGTTACTCTATATTTTGAGTTACATTCCTCATGTGAGTTCTGAGTATCTTTGGTCTTAGCTACTATTTCTTGGTTTACGATTTATATTTAAGATCCTCTTCTCTATTGGTAAATTCACATGAATACTAACTAGTTTTTATTGCTGGGATCACATAATTCTTTTCTGAAAATCCATCTACTGCCTAAATTGGGTTTTAAGTCATCTATCTACATTCTCATTGTTGTACCTAGCTATTGCTGTTTTTCCCTGTGTCTTCGTGATCAGACTATAAGCCTTTACCCACAAACTCATCTGCTTTCATTTCTAAAGTTTCGTCAATACTTAGCTCAAAATCTACTCTACTCATAAAGCCTTTCCCATCCTAGTAAAGGCAAATGGAGTCTTTGGGCCATTTTCAGAGATATCATTGCATACTTGGTTTCCATTTGACCAATGCAACCTTTTTCCCTATGATAGATCTTTTATCCAATCATATGAATTTGATCACATGTATTTCTTCTGGTGTTTTTCTTATCAGATTCTCTCAAATGTAGAGACTGCCCTACCTATTCCTTAAAGTTCTCCCCATAGTTCAAATGCATGGATATAAGCAACATATACTTGATTTAACATATTTTCGGTGGTTCACAAAAAACATATGCTGATTTATGACCAGATGCATACATCTGTAGTTGAGATAGCAAACATTTACCTCCTGTTTGTCTATGGTTGTCTAATCACCACTACAAGTGGCAATAATTCTGTCCCTATCTTTCTAAAGGACTAGTAAGAATTACCAGATGAGTAGGAGTCTGATATTTTTGCATTGACAGAGGGGGCAGTAAATACACAGTCTTTGGGAAAACTGTTTTTCTATGTTCTTTTGTATCCTTTTAGCTGTTATTTCTGTGCTAGGTAGTGGTGTAATGCTTGCAGTGTTTGGTTTACTTTTTCCACAGTCCTTCTAATCTTTGTAACAAAGTCACAACTGCTTGATCAACAGTTTATTAGTTTAGCCAAGGGCATCTGTGCACCAGAGCCTAGCTTGGAATAAAACCACAAGTCTCTTATTAGAAGACATTACTTGATTCACAGAGAGGCATGCTGGACATGACATTGTTGTTACCAGTTCGTCTTTGCACATGAGGAAGTCTCTATGTCTATCCTTTGTACACCACAAGATGAGTGCTTTAAATCCCTGTTTAATTTTTCTAGGTAGGAAATAATTTCAAATAAGGTAACTTCAGGTATTCAAATGAATAAACAACCAAGAAGACTGTGGAATTGGGAAATCGGATGCCAAAGTGGAGTAATTTAAAATGGCGTGAAGTCACTGGATAAGATCAAAGAGAGTTCCCTTTTCAGTTGATACCACTTCTTGGGTGGGAAATCCACCTTACTGTGGTCAGTAGTTATTGTCTGCACAAGCCTGAGACAATTCTTATCTCTAGTACCACAGTGTGAAAGCCTTTGAAATAGACTTGGGTTACCCAAGAGAGCACTGGAACAGAGCAGACAGCAGAGGATAGTGACAGGCATGCTAGTCAGTAGCTCTTTAGTTAGGTGTATTTCAGGTTTATGTATAGATAGTATTAATCCGTAGTAGGAATGTCGGTTCTGGCTCATGTTTCTGAATTGGAAAATAATTTCTCACTTTTTTTTTCTAATTCTATGTATAGAGAATGGTTTATTTCTTTAAAAACTGGGGTCTAATAGCTCACCAGAAGTCAAAAGTCTTCTCACCAAATATAATTCAGAACTTTATATATATGGATTCTTTTCATGCTCTCATTCAGTCACTTGCAGTTCTGAAAAATATAGTCCCTTATTTTGGAGACGGCACATGCAGTGTCCTAGTGGAAATGTCCTTCCTCATCTTCCTTGTCTCTACAGTAGGTCTGGTTTATGCTTTAAAATTTTCCATATAATTTACTTTATAACTTCTTCCCTACTTTGGCGACTTTGTTTCTTAAAAGTAGACACTAAAAACATTGAAGAAAAATAACTCTCCCCTGTAAAAATAAAAACCATAGGCAAGAAATTGGAGACATAGAACTTTAATATTTATAGAAAGAAAAGGTAATACCCTTTTAATAAAAATATTCAGTGTGATATTTATTGAAAATTCACAGAAAAACATCAACAACAATAATATGGATTATATCTAGGATCATAAATGCCAAGGGACTACCCCCAGACTACACAGCTAGTGAGATCTGCCTCCTCACGCTATTCTTGGTTTAGTTCTGTTTCTATTCTAACAAAATGTATCCCCTAGAATAGTGAAAGAATGAAAAGAAATTGCTGTGCTGCAAAGGTAAACATATATATAAACTAGTTACTTGAGACTAAAAAGGCAAAGGTAAATATAGTTAAAAAATGGAGAATGAAGATATATTTAATGATAATCTTACCTAGATTCCAGTTATCCCATAATACGATTTTTAAAGAGCATTATAGAATGTTTTGATATAGGTAAAAACAGATCTATTGTTCTGATTCACCACAATCATGAAAGTTAAAACCTCTAAAAGACATTATAGATAAGAATTGACTTAGCCAATTTTTACAATATATTCTTTTTCTCATGTAAGATTGTCCCCAAAAATAATTATTTTTCAGTCTTTATAACCTACTTTAGACTGTTTGAAATGTAGGGCTTCCTTCCTTTTTTTGAAAAGATAATTCCAGTGTAATCTATCTTGGGAATCAAGATAGGATACTTGGGAAACTAATGTGCCCCACAGAAAACATTTTGCATGGCATCTGATAAGGAGGCCACAAATTATAGTCTTCAGATGTGAAATCACCTGGGAATATCCTAACATCATTTAACAAGTGACAAATAACCAGGGCAAGGAACACGATTGCATTCCTCATTAACCAATCAGGGCCATTTGGTAACTGGAATATCATCTGGAAGGAACCGATATCCAAGATGCCTGAAATGTAAAGTGCATTCAGACTTGCTTGCCTGGACAAAGCCCCAGTAGAAGAAAATGTATAGTACAGCAACTTGGATGCCATGTAAGGAGTTACTAGCCAGCTGGGCAGAGTGAGTGACATTTGGTTGAGGCAGGGTGTGGGCACAGTACTCCAGGCAATCTGGCTTTCATCTTCCCTCGTATTTATTTGGCAAGCTCAGCCATCATTCCTTACTACTCCCCCTCATATCTGAAGCAGTCATCTTGGGGTGAGAGGATTTATTATAAATTTCACATAGTCTTACTTAAAGAGCTTTCCAAGGGAAACAGATCCTCCTGGAAAACATGCCCAGGTCAAAGAGGAATATAGTATGGCACCACCAGCCCTAACCTGGCCTGATTAATCTCAACTATTTCTGGCTTCCTTGTGTCCCTGAGACCTTCCTTTGTACTTCTAGATGAGCCCTAATCATGTTGGAACCTCTTTAGATAGGGGAGAAAGAACACACTATGAGATAGAAGCTCCATTTTCCTCAGTCAGCTGAGGTGCTATGAAGGCTTGACAGAAGAAATGCATTCAGTCATCTTCACTGTTTACTGCTTCTATTTGGGGGAAGGTCATCATTTCCTTATCCTGATAAAGAGTGATGAAGGGAACATCTTTTCCCAGATGACTCTGGTTTTTAACTTTCTTCGTCCCTTCCATGTCTGACCTGCTTTATTCAGGACAAAGTTGGGGAGTCAGCTGTAAGGAATTGCCTAGTCCAACTTAGTTCAAAGAAGGAAAGATGTGTGCTCACACATGCACACAAATAAGTGGGAGCTGCTTTGTTCCCCCGGTGTCACAGTCAGTGTTATGATTTCCTTCGTGCTTTAATCAGGACCATAAATAGGGCATGTGACTAGGACAAGGAGGTTACCGTTTGAAGGTGGTAATGGAATATGGTTACATTTGTTCCATTTCCTATGCTCTTTACATTACACGAGATCATTATCATGAAAACGGATTTGTGCTGTGCCATTTCCTGTTCTTGCTACAATCTTCATCATGACAAGAAGGTACTAGGTTTTAATGCCTGGTGTTATATTTAACTGTTTTTAATAACTGGTATGTAGTATGACTTTTCTTCCCATATTGTGTTGTCTGCACAAAAAGTAAAGGTGATGCATTCCAGGAATTTGAGTGATGGTTTACTGAATGTCTTGAGGCTCTGAAATATTAGGGTAGGGACACATCCTCTTCTTTCTGTATCCCAACCTAACCAACAGAACTTTCACAAGAGGCTCTGACTTGCTACTGCACCTTCCACGTAGATTTCAGATGCCCATTTTTCTTATCCCTGACTCTTTATAGCCCAAATGACACTCCTAGTGACAGTCAGATTGTATAACTTAAGGGGCAAGGCAGTACAGTTTCCAATTATCATCAAAGAATTTCCCCAGCATTACCATGCTGAGACTTCAGGCTGTTGATACGGATTAGATCAAAAATAGAACATGGTATAATAAGAACCTTTGCTTCCTGGCATGGACTAGAATCAGAATAGCTAATGGTACAACACTTTCAAGCGCTCCTTTCTTTAAAAGTAGGTTTAGTTCTTGTGAAAGCTGCTGAGTTGACAGCTCAGGATACTATGGATAGAAAAATGATAAGCTTTCCCTCCCTGCTTTTCCCAGTATACCTTCGGCCTCCCCTGGAGGGAATGTCTCAAGAAGAGAAAGGTTAGTTCTTTTTCCAGGTACTTTTAATCTTTGAATTTGGGAGTAGGAGTATTATCCAAGCTGATTATAAAGAATGTTTCAAGATGGGGCTATGTTTCAGCTAAGAACAAAGCTAAAATTGACAGAACATTTCATTCAGGCAACTGCAAAACCATCCAGCTAGAATCAGTTTTGAAATCATCTGTGTCTTCTCATAAGTGACCTCCAGAGCTCTCCAAGTGAGTTTTGCAATGCCTTGTGTGTGGCTGGAGCTTTAAGAACTTAACCTTTTGAGGAAGATAGGGTAGAGCATTTGCTTCATAACTAGTGCTAATGAAGAACCAGTCATTGCTAATGCTGACCCACCTGGATTTCTTCATAGCCACCAAGCTCAGAGCAACGGAGCAGACTAAGAGGAACTAAAGACTTTAGTGATAGGTTGGGGTTTGCAGGGTAGATAAAGTCTCCCAAAACTTGGTAGATATAGCTGAAAATTCTACCCCTTCCTTATACAAGACTTACTCATAAACGTTGGGGTGGGGAACCATTGATGCATTTCAGGGGAGTTCTGAAATTCCTGACAGTCGACATAAATTTTGTTGTAAGCTAATGAGCTATTTTTTTTTCTCTCCTGAGGGTGTGACTTTCTAGCTTTTATCTAATTCTCAAGGAGATCTATGACATCCCACATTTTAAGAGCCTCTGTTTTAGATAGTTAAGTCTCTTTCGTTGCTTTTCTCCAGTTCTGGGACTAATTGTCACCAAACCCACTCAGAAGATGCTTAGAGAAAAAAGACGTTAGATTACTAATAACACTTAAGTTGATTTCTCATTTCCAAAATTTTGACTTCCTCTCATTTGGGCTGTTTTCTTATTTGACAAACGTATTTTTATCTTTGACTTCGAAATTTTTGAAATGACATGTGTATAATGTATTTGATGTCTAAAACAACATTTTATAAAAGCAAGCTCTTTGACTACATGCATAATCGTGGCTGCTTCATCTGCTAGCACCACCCACCGTAAGGAAAGGAAGGGTTCCCTTAATGAATACTACCTTGTTAAGAAAGTGAAACTAAGAAAAATATCACCCAACTTATAAAGGATAAAAATCCATTTTCAGATATAGCAATTCTCCTCTCTGAAATAATCTTGAGTGCTAGTACAAACATAACCACATTGCTTGCTCTTATTTAAAAAAAAAACAGAAAAGAAGCTAAAGAGAACAGCTCCTCCTTTTCCACTGAATATTGTTCTGGGGAGTTCATAAGGTCAGGAACTTGACACTGGTTTCGGGTGGAAGCCAGTCAAGCAGGATTTCTTTGCCCTCTGGACAAATGGTTGGCCTACTTCAGGAATTTTGAGTAATTATTGCTGTTCTTTTCAGCCAGGAGAAATGTACTTTTCACAAAGAGAAGAGCTTGTGGCATTAACTTAATCCCACTGCCTGAGTGTACAAAATCAGTTTTGCTCTGCAGAATTTTTATTCCTAATTTATGAATATGAGAATTATTTCATCTCACCCCTTGGGTCTTTGTGGAAACGAAGCACTCATGCTGTTGCTTAGAGCATGATGTGATCCCTAGCACCCTGTACTTTCTGCAAGGATATCACCTCATAATGCAAGGTAGAAAGAGGAGCAGATTGCTGTTCCTGGTATTCCAATGCTGTTTTTCACTAAGAAGCAGAGAGGCAGGAGTTTTGTGCCTGCAACCATGAAAGTCAAGAGTTTTGAATTTTCACTCTTTTCTACTAAAATGACTCCTAATCATTCCCATACAGATACATTTGCTGTAGCTCAACTCTGGAGCATCACAGTCAGACATTTGCAATTAGACTATTATTATATTGTTTTGAAACAAGTAGTTGAATAAACTAAATGTTTCTAGGATTAAGTTCTTGAACAAAATTATCATCTAAATTAATTTAAAGAGGACACAGTTTTGGCAATCACTGGCCAAATTGCCAGTAGCCCTATTTTCATCAGAAAAGCAAAGTTCTCTTCATTTTTAACTCCCTCTTACTATCCCTTGGTGATTTCTATTGTTTTGGAATCATTCTCTACCATACATAACAAGTCCTATGAACTGCATGGGATTACCTGTCCAAATTCCCGGGGAACGGGGTAGCTGTGAATATTTTTTATGCCTCTAATATCACCTCAGATTACTAGAGTAAGCCTCACCAAGAACCCTCCAAGCAACTAACAATGTCAGGAATTCTCCCACTTATAATAGGAGGCCTACTAATGCTGAAAATTAATGTATTATTGTTTCACAAGCACACAAATATGTTGATTTAAATGTATGTACATTTTGAGCTAGTATTAACAATCTCGCCTTTTTTTTTTTTTGGTAATCTGTGAGAGTTTTGTATTTTTTTTTTAATTTGAGAGAGGTAGTGTTGTGTATTTTTTTGTTTTGTATAACAATCAATCTATAGCATTAAGTTGGTCTTGCAGCCCAAATGAAACAAACACAACACCAATTCCTAACTTTTATGAAGCCTATGAAATTGACCTATCCAATTAAGCAGGCAGCAAGCGTAGTGTTTTATGTAGAGGTGGTTTCTCAATACTTTTTGACCCATGTTCGTTGATTGCTTTAATGTCATTTCAGTACTAAAAAAAGGTTTCTAGATTTTAAAAAATAGTTTAATTCTGTGATCTTACACAATTTGCCTTGGTGTCAGGTCACTTAAGCTTTTTACTTGTATTTTTAAATTACCATTTTAGGGACACAGTAAGAAAAAACAGCTTTAGTGACATTTACTTATTTTGAGCTCATTAGATAAAATTAAATATCTACAAGGAAGCTTTTCAAGTCAGTACATGATTATGGGATTTAGCTGAACTTTTGATATGTGATAGTTAAGTTTGTGGGCATGGTGTACATCAGAATTTTGCTTCTTATAGTTTATGTGGGCCATGTGAATTCAGACAAGCCCAAACTGAGGAATCCCAATTTATGAACCTTCACTTTGTTTGTTCAAACTTGAGTGTTCAGAGTTTTTAAACAGTTTATCATAGAAGAAGATTTAACAATGAGATCTGCTCTGTTAATAAATTTTAAAGTGTTCAATACAGTGTTGTTAACTACAGACACAGTGTTGTGTAGCAGATCTCTAGAACCTTTTCTTCTCGCGTAACAAACCTTATGCCAACTAAATTTTCCATTTCTCACTCTCCCCAGCCCCTGGCAATCACCATTCTACTCTCTGCTTCTATGGTTTTGACTATTTTTCAATACCTCATTTAAGTGGATTTATACAGTATTAGTTCTTCTGTAATTGGCTTATTTTACTCAGCACAATGTCCTTAGAGTTCATCCATGTCATGACCTATGGCAGGATTTTCTTTTTTTAAGGCTGAGTAATATTCCATTGTTTGTATATACCACAATGTCTTTATTCCTTCATCCTTTGATGGACATTAAGAGTTTTTCCATATCTTGGTTATTGTAAATAATACTGGAGTGAACATGGGAGTGTGAATATCTCTTTGAGATCTTGATTTTAATTCTTTTGGATGAAGACCCAGAGTAGGATTGCTGGATTATATGGTAGTTCTGTTTTTAATTTTTTGAGGAACCTCCATACTGTTTTCTATAGTGTCTACACTATTTTACATTCTCACCAACAGTATAATAGACAAAGGTTCCAATTTCTCCACATCTTTGTCAATATTTTTAATAGCACCCACCCTAACAGGTATGAAGTGATATTTCATTGTGGTTTTGACTTGCTTGATGATTAGCAATGTTGGGCACATTTTCATATACCTGTTGGCCATTTGTATGTGTTCTTTGAAGAAATGTCTATTCAAGTCACTTGCCTATTTTAAAAATCAGGTTAGTTGGTTTTCTGTTTGTTTGGTGTTTGCTACTGAATTATAGAAGTTAACTAAGTGTCTAGATTTGGTATTCAATGAGATAGATATCTTCTAGGATAATGATTTTCATATAACTAAAAAATACTTTTATTGACACCATTTAAATGAATATTGGGAAATATTTTTCCTCCATCAAGAAATGCTGGTATTAGAAGCGTCAATGGAACAAAATTAAGTTCTTCACTAATTTTTATAAATTAAGTGATGGTGTTATCTCTGTTATGCCTTGATTCCATGAACATACCAACATTATAGAGCCCTCATATACAAAACATATAACCCTTCTATGGTGGCCAGGGAGGTATGCTACCTGGGTCTCCCTCTAACAAAGGCCTTGCTGATCAGCTGCAAGGAATGCAATTAGGTGACAGCCTTCAGCACCTTTGGGATCCACCACAGCATCTAAGTTAAGGCCAGGCTTTTCCTGACATAACTCCTAGCTAAGGACTGAGCACAATCACTACAAGGCTCCTGATTCCCCGCCGTTCCAACTCACAGTCTCCCCTGTGGGCAGTCTTTATGACAGAGCTCCCTGATTGGGCTGGCTAAGACTTTCTCAGAGCTGCACCATAGTCACAGGCTTTTCCTACTTAATCCTCCTTCCTGCTGCTCACCTTTAACAGGTGTCATGATCTGAAGGCTTTCCCTGTCTACTCTGGCTCCTTCTCTCCCTTATATGTCAAAAGCATTATCTCAATAAATCTCTTGTACATCTGTTTTCATCTTGGGGTCTGCTCTCCCGAGGTCCTAACCAGCACACCTTCCTTGAGTCCCAAATGCCTTTCTAGCTATAGCACCATTTCTTTTTCTGCTCTACAGTAGTACTTCTCACAAGAGTGGTCTAAAGCTGTGGTTTTCACTTTCTACTTCCTGCTCACTTGTAAACCCCCATCTGTCTGTCTTCCATTATCAATACTCCACTGAAAAACTGCTATGAAAGTCACCAACTTACTTACCTCCATGTTATACATCCATCAGGTACTTTCCTATCATCTTATTTTGTCTAAGTGACATTTGATATATATTTTTTCTGTCCTCTCAGAAAAGCAAAACAAACTTTTCACTCTCAAATCAGAGAAGTGATATTGGTCCTTTTTAAGAGCATAGCCTCTGGATTTAGATAGCTTTGATTCGAATTCTACATCTGCCACTCTTGAGCTGCATAAAGTTGGGAAAATTGTTTAATCCCACGGTGCCTCAGTTTCCCTGTCTGTAAAATTGGGATAATAATAGTACCTACCTTTTGAAATTGAGAAGATTGAATGTAAGGCAATCAGAGTACTATTTGGCGCTGTAATTGCTAGTCGTCATCCTCCTTCTCCTCATCATCATCATTTAAGGACACATGTTTTTGTTTTTTCTCCCCTGTCTCTGTATGCTCCATCCCTATCCTCTTTGCTGGTTGCTTCTTACAAATGAGACCTCTCAATGTTGGAGTGCTCCAGAGCTTGATCAGATGCCCACTTCTCTAGCTGTACTTTTTCCTAGCCCTGTGAATGTATATACCACCAGAGGCCTATTGCTCCTAAATGCATTTCCTCAGCCTTGACCCAAGTCCAACAGCATATTTGACATTTTTACGTGTATAAAAATGTTTTAACATACCAAAAACAGGACTCATGATAATTTTACATCTTGTCAGAACCTATGCTAAGATTCCCCCCCATCCCCAATTTCCTTCCTTGCTCAAGTTGAAAATCCAGGGGTCTTTTATTTTTCCCCTTTTATCTATATCAGACTTGATCCCTTAGTGACTCTATTTCTACTATCACCTCCTTGGTCCAAACCAGCAAGGTTTCTACATCTCTAGCCTGGATTACTGAAATCACCACCAACCTGAGCTTCTAGCTCTCACTTTTTTTCCTGTCTGCAGTGGATTAAGCACCCAATTGCCAAGTTTATCTTTTTAACAGGTAGTGATATTATGTTTGTGGTGGTGTTCTGTCTGTTTCGAGACAGGGTCTCACTCTGTCACCCAGGCTGGAGTGCAGTGGTGCAATCACGGCTCACTGCGGCCTTGACCTCCTGGGCTCTGGTGATCCTCCCACCTAAGCCTCCTGGGTAGCTGGGACACACCACTATGCCCCTTTCTTTCCTTTCTCTCTCTTGCTCTCTTTCTCTCTCTCTCTCTCTCTCTCCCCTCTTTCTTTCTCTATTTTTTCTTTCTTTCTTTCTTTCTTTTTTCTTTCTTTCTTTCTTTCTTTCTTTCTTTCTTTCTTTCTTTCTTTCTTTCTTTCTTCTTTCTTTCTTATTTCCTTTCCTTTCCTTTACTTTCTTTTTTTCTCTTTCTCTCTCTCTCTCTTTCTTTCTTTCATTCTTTTGACAGTATCTTAATATGTTGCCCAAGCTGGTCTAGAATTCCTGGGCTCAAAGGATCTACCTGCCTTAGCCTCCCAAAGTAAAAGTATCTTTATTTCCCTCTTTAAAATGCTCTTTTGGCTTCCGATTGAATTTAGAATGAAATCTGAACACTCTCCTTGGGACTACATGACGCTATATGTCCTGGTGACACTCTCCACTGTTTCCCACGGTCTCTTTCTGCAGTGGGTTAAGCACCCAACTGCCAAGTTTATCTTTTTAACAGGTAGTGAAATTATGGTGTTGTTGCTTTGCTTCATTGAGTTTGTTTGTTTCACCCAGGCTGGAGTGCAGTGGGGCACTCACTGTCTCCCGTCAGTGCTCCTCACTTGCTCTCAGCTAGGCTGGTCCACTTACTGGCCTTTGAACACCCTAAACTCTTATCTGCTTCAGGGTCCTTGGGTTTGCTCTTCCCTCTGAATGCAGTGATTTTCCTTATCTCTCCCAGGCTAGCTACTTTAACTCAAATTTCAGGTTTTGACTCAGAGGGCATCACCCCTGTGAGGCCACCTCTGACGAGTAAACTAAAGGAACATCCCTACCCTTGATTCTTCAGGCTTTTCTACCATTCATGAAACTTTGAAATTATCTTGGTTATTTCTTTCCTTGTTTATAATCTCTTGTTCGACATTAGAATTTAACCCCCTTGAGAGAGTGACCTTGTCTGTCTTGTTTATATTTGTATGCCCACCACCTAGAGTAGTACCTGGTATACAGCAGGTACTTAATAAATATTGTCTGCATTAATAAATGAATGGCTGAATCTTGGCAGACAGCAGACATTTTTACAAAGCGATGACAAGATAATGATTCACAATTTAGAGACCACTCTGGATAATAAAATATAGACGCAATTCTTATTTTCTGCACTAGAAATTGTAGATGTCAGATAGCAAAGTGGTAATATTAAAAATGTTAAAAATAGAAACTATTTTAATATTCAAAAAATTAAAAAAACTAATATCTTTGTAATGGACTGCTATATAAAGTACAGGTTATGCTAAAGTTTATGTAGATGTTGGTGTGAGGAAACATCAACATTTCTTAAATATCTATTATATGCCTTGAACTCAGCTAGGGTCTTCACATTAAAAATTTATATATTTGTCAGAATATGCTCACTTTCTACTTTTACATTAAATTGATTTAAAATAAGCTGTAATATTTAAATATAAAATAGAATTTTCACAAATATATTATTTCCTTTTATGTTTATAAAGTAATACTTGATAAATCTAAGTAATATAGATTATGGTAACTTAAGATAATTTAGGAAACTATAAAATTACTTTTCATTGGGATGTAATGCATTTTATATTTTAGTACATCATAAATCAGGAATGAAAATTATGCTATATTTTAAGTAGAATACTTTCCTGAATATTTTTAATGATTACTTAAGGTAGAGGAAGACATTAAAAATATAAAAATGACAGCAACCAACTCAACCAGGTGATTTACTAAGTACTTGACCAGTAGGGTTTCAGTGAGTTAGCCAACTGGTCATTTAACCAATTTAAAAACTGAAACTTAGAAAAGTTAGGTAACTTGTCTAAATTAACTCAGCTAGTAATCATCTCAGCAAAGATACAAACCCAGATCACTTGGATTTCAAGCTCTTAACCCATTGCTAGACAATGGTTCTATAGCCTGAAAAGGTAAATCACCCTAATGAGAAAAAGCTGAGTTCTTTACTGCTCTAGCTGCAGCAGTAAAACCCACAAGGGATTTTTCTCTTGGTTCAAATAATATTTTATTAGAACTTAAATTATAAAAGTCTATGATGAGCTCCATCACCAGAGAGACCTGGATCTCTGCAGAGTTGTGGGTGAAGTTCTATGGGAATCCTTCGGTGTATTAGACAGCAGCAGACTCCCTTGGGTGTCTCACTTTCATGAGCAGTAGAAATTCATACAAGTGCTAATAGGAAGATTTGAAATGCTCCCTGAGCTGACCCAGAGTCTGAATGCCCCTTGCCTGTGCTTCCTAGTAGGAGATTCTGACTTGATCAATTCCATAGCTTTGATCATAGCCAGCAGTGACTGTACATGGTGTGCAGGCGGTACTTAAAGCTCCCTGAGGGATGAAATGCCTCATCACTCAGCAACCACTTTGGCAAACTAAAGGGTGACATTCATTGGCTCTGAACAAGTGAATAAGAGAAACGGTACCTAATTCTCTGGAGGAAAACATGATAGAAAAAAAGTAACTGCTGACTTAAAAAAGCCCTTCTAATCCAATCTTAAAATTTTCAGAAGTCCATATAATAACTACAAATCTATTTGCAGTTGGAAATCCAGACACTTTAAGGAGGGTCTCAACAAAGTCATGTTTCAAAACATATATTATTTTATTCATTCATTTATTCAATATTTACTAAGCTCCTATTATGTGTTAGATACATTTCTGGGTCCCAAGGATACAGCCTGAATAAAAAGTCCCTAATCTCAAGGTGAAAGACAGATAAATAGATAACATATCAGGTGGTGATAAGTGTGAGGAACAAAAATAAAATTAAGTAAAGAAATAGAGCACTGGGAGGAGAGAAATGGATGCTGTTTCCACACGGTAGTCAGGGAAGGAAGGTCTATTTGATAAGAGACCGGAAGAAAATAAAGGGGAGAAACTTTCTGACCATTTGTGGAAAGAACAGCAAGAGCGGGATGGTGCATGAGCCATTTATAGAAGTCAATGTGGCTGAAGCAGAGTCAAGATGGGGAAGAGGAGGAGGGAATACGAAGAAGTATCATGGAACCAAGGCAGATGCCACTTTGTGGACTTCCCTAGGACTAAAGCTTTTACTCTGAGTGAGATGAAAAGTGGTTAGGGGGTCTTGAGCAAAGGAGAAACATGATGATCATTCACAATGTAAATGGATTGTTCTGGATAAAAGATTATAGGAGGCAAGGTGGAAGCTGAGAAATCAGTAGGAAGCTACTCTGGTTGTTCAGGAAGGAGTCAATGGTTTGAATCAAGGTAAATGCTATGATAGTCATGAGAAATGGTCAGATCTAGATGTATTTTGAAGGCAGAGGTGGCAGACGTTGCTGATAGCTTACGTGTGGAACGTGGCAGATAAAGAGAGTGGTTTATGGATGATCTGGTGCCATTTATGGAGATTGGGAAAACTGGAAGGGAAACCATTTAATGAAAGTTTAAAAAAAAAATGAGTTCTTTTGGAGGCCTGTTAATTTTGAGACAACTTGGGACAGCCAAATGGAGTAAACAGTTGGATATAGACACCTGGAATTCAGGGGATAGGTCCACACTGACAATAGCATTTTGGGAGTCATCCAAAATATGGGGACATAGTTTAACGCAGGGATCTAAAGAGATTACCAAGGAAGACAGACACGATGGTAACAGCTAACAGTTGAGAGTATGTTTAGTGTGTGCCAGGCATTATTCTAAGTGTTTACTCATATTAAACTCAACCCTCATAGCAGCATTATAAGATAGATACCATTATTCAGTACTTTAAGAAACTGAGGCACAGAGAGGCTAAAGCTAATCTGTTCCAGATCACAAAGCTAGAAAAATGAAGTGGCAAGATTCAGACACAGGCAGGTACCAGAGTCCTCCACAGAGGAGCAGGGTCCACATCGCCACTTTCAGACCTTGTTTCTGCTTCAGTGTCCTGTACTT
The DNA here is from genome assembly GCA_963573385.1 of Cacajao melanocephalus. Taxonomy (NCBI): domain Eukaryota; kingdom Metazoa; phylum Chordata; class Mammalia; order Primates; family Pitheciidae; genus Cacajao; species Cacajao melanocephalus. The sequence continues at coordinate 90,756 of CAUYLG010057138.1, forward strand.
CCCCCAGTAATGGTTAGAAGAAAGAATAAAAACAAAAGTCAGAGTTTTGCGCCATTTAAATTCTAGGCTCACACAATCATTAACACTAGAAAAGGGAAGATTCACAAACAAGCTGTTAAAAACAAAACACAAAAATCAAACAAACCTTCCCTTAAAAGAAAGGCAAGCAACCCGAGGGTAGAAACTAAGATACTTTTTATCTTATTCTATTTACTAGATTTCATCTATAGGTTGTAAGATGCCTTTCGATTTGAGAATCTAAAAGCAGGGGGAAATGTGTCTTAGAATTAATGAAATATGATATTTAAACTTTTTTCAGCACCCTGCTTATTTTGTTGACTAGGCTTTAAGCATTATTTCACCAGGAATGCATTGTTCTTTATATGCTGTCCATTATAGTAGACCACAATGCCTCCTCTATAATAGAAATGACTTTCTTTTCTAAGAATAATATTCAATGTGAGCAGTAAAACCTTCATTTTTAACCCTCCAGTTATCTTATTGTGCATAACAGTTCAGAGTGATGTTCATAATGATGGCTGATGATGGGCACAAGAAACATGTATAATTTAACGTTTTCATCGAGAGTGGAATCTTTATCTCATTATCTTGATATCTCTAATCTAGTAGGGGCTTGGCAAGTCTTTACTAAATTAAAATATAAACATTTCAACTTAAAATATTCTTCCTAGTTTCAAATATTACTACCTACATATTCAAAATGTATATATAATGCTCACCTTTTGTCACTTTAAATTTTACTGATGTGCCCAAGTGCAATATTTAAGAAGATAACCATGTTATTTTTGCTGAATTAATCTGTATATTTATCAAATTTCTTTATCTTGGGTATCTCTGGACATGACCAAACAGAGCACACAGCATGCCACTAAAGAAGTTTTCGCCATTATCCAGGGTTGGCAAAGAGGAACGGCAAAGAGGCAAACAATTAAAACAGTAGCACAAACCTCGAAAACATTATGCTAAGTTAAATAATGGTGATGGCTGCACAACAATGTGAACATAGTAATTCCACTCAATTGTGCACTTAGAAATTAATTCTGTGTTATATATATTACCGCAATAAACAAAATAAACAAATTGTAGGGAAGCTACAATGCTACATTTCTCCATCCTTATTTAAGTGGTTTTCTAAAGACGTAGCAGGAAAAGTGGGAATGCATGTACCCACTTATAGAAGCGTATGTGCACACATCTACCAGCACAACATGCTTCTTGTCTCCAAACAAATGATTTTCCCATCTCCTCCAAAGCCAGCATCAATCCTGAAATTTAGTTTTTAGTTTACTTTGAACATGCAATTTACCAATTGATTTTAGGATATCTCTTAACTCCATACTTGCTTACAGCTCCCTGGAATAAAGGCCTGAATTTGCCCTGGGTTGAAGAGGGCTCCTTTGAAGTCACAAGCTGTATGTCCCTGGGTCATTTATAATGGGACCTCATCACCTGCTGGGAGAATCTGAGAGGCTGTTTTAGAAAGTCTCAAAAACAAAGTTTCCCAGGGTTGGGAGGTCAAATACTTTGGAAAATACAGCTTGACATCTTTTTCTTCTAGAACTGGGATATGATGGAAAGGGCACACAGCCTTGCCAGCTGGCAGATCTCAGTTCCACATCTGGCCCTGCTCCCATTTCCCACGTGATCTTATGCAAGTTATTTCTCTGACCTCAGTCTCCTTATCTATAAAATAGGGAATATTAGTACTTATTTTGCTTGGTTGTTGTGAATATAGGTTATCGTAGGCACAAAATAAATAAGAAACTGTAGGTTTCTTTTTTTTTTTTTCCCACTAATTACAGTATCCTGACGTGACCAATGAGAGTTGTAAGTCTTGAGGCTGGTCTCCAAGCCTGTCCGTATGGAGGCATTGCCTGTGATCCAGTGGCAGGCGAAGTAAAATCTGTCATACTGAAGGCCATATAGTATAATGGAAAGAAATCAAATGGTTATTTTAAACCCAAAGGAACTATATTTATATAGGGAGTGACAAACTCATATCAATAGAAATCAATCAGTACCAATCCCTTCCCTGAAGAGTCTAACTGGGGCTGACAAAAGCAAAGACCTGGATTTCAACGGCTCTCTCTAGTACCACTACAGGGAAAGAGCAAGACTAGATAACCCCCTGTTTATGCCAGCCTGTTGATGCGTCTGTGGTTAGGCAAGGGTTGAGAGCATAACTCTTCTGCCAAATCAAGTGAAAGGAATAGAAATTTGAGGAAAGTTCTGAAGCAGCAGCACTACGGGGATAACCGTATAAATTCCCTTATTATCCCCAAGCGTTTAATAAAAAGTGCTACACACTCACCTGATGTTTTTTGGAGGGCTGGGGGAATCAAGGAGAAAGTTCTTTATTCGGCTTCAGGGGTTGTGTGGCACAGTACAGACACAGCTCTTGTGGGAAACATCACAATTCATAACATAACATTAGAAGAAGCAATTCAGAGCTGGAGTTGGCCAGGAAAAGCACAAACCATCCTCACCTTCCCCTCCCCTGTCAGAATTTATGCTAAGAATGAGGAATATGGGGTTCCCACCATGTGTGGGATAAGGCTCAAGTCCATTCCATTGTGTTGAAAAAGACAGGACACCTCAGCTGATACCTGAGGCACTCTAGTAATGGGCTAAGAAATTGGCAGGAACAAGGGTGCCCTCGCAGGTTCAGATACTGTTATATGCCCCTAAGCAAAACTCAGGATGGCAGAGCAGGAATACACTCTACTGTCTACTTCTTGCAAACAAAAGATCTCGTTAACTATGGAGAAGAGATTTATTTTTTTCCCTAGAATTGTTGTTATGTACTTACACATAAAACATATGTCTAGCTTCTTAAAGGAAACTGGCTTCAAATGAGAAAATTCATCAAAATGTCCTTTGAAAGTGTTTATCACTTGCTAAGATGCATATTTCATACTTTAGCTCCCTGGATAAGAGATTTGTACCTTCATTGAAGACTCTGTCTTATTTCTTGAAAACAGAGAAAAGGTGTGCAAGGAGACAGGCTTGTTCTTAGATATAGCTTAAATGTAGACGTAGATAAGTTATCCTTATTTATTGTACTCTGTTTCAGAGTTAGCTTTTTTTTTTTTTTTAACTGCCTGCTAGCTTGCTTCTATACTACAACTAGAATTTAATCACTGGTAATTTAAGACTATTAGACCCACAGATGGACATCTGTAATTAGGACATATTTTTTATTTTTGTTGCACCACTCAATTTTTTTCTTTTTAAAAAATACATTTTTATGTTAGTGAAGCAAACTACTAAAACTACTGAAAATACTCCAAGTTGTTATTTGAGTTATTTCCTCTGTAAAATTCAGCAACTCATTTTCAGCTGGCTAGTTAGCTATCTGAAAGGAGGATAGCTGTCTCGCTCAATGCTTGCAACACAGTAGGTTCTCACTAAATATGTGACATGAAATATATTAAAGATTGAATAAATCAATGAGTGAACCTATGAATGAATAAACTAATGAGAGTTACCCCAATTTCTCTCCATTTATATGGGTAACAGTTCTGCTCTCTGCCCGATCTTGGTACCATGTCCCCATCAACAACATCCCAACAACAACACATGCACACTGGCATGAACCAATGTGATTATATAAATGTTTGTCTAGGAAAATGGGTACATAAACATTTTAGAAGTCTAGTCTTATGAGATAGAAAGGTTGAAATCTAGGGAAAGGAAAGGAATCTCTCTTCCCCTTCAAGTGCTTTCCATTTGTTCAGTGAGTACTGGTTACATAAATGACTAGCAAATGCTCAATTATGGCTCTTACTCTCTTTCATCTGAGCGCCCTTGATTATCCCAAAGAATTTTTACAACTGGCATAGAGATTTCAATATTTAATAAGACTGTACATTTAGTTACAGTATTGTTTTCTCATATAAGTGATACTAATGAATTTACACAACATTATTCAAGATCAAATGGGAGTTCTCTCTTCTTTCTCCCTCTATCTCTTAACCAACTGGTTCTTCATGGATCTGTGTGTGTTTGTGATTAGACAGTTACAGAACTCCATCCAAAACTGGAATTTACATAGCACTATGAACTCGTAATAGTTTGTCTTTTAGTGATTAAAAGAAGATGCTATACATAGCGTTAATGGAATTATAATGGGTAATATTATGTTGCCTGAATAAAAGATAGGTTGTTAATACCTAGAGATTACCAAGATTTCTTTTAAGGTTTACATCACTCAGACCTGAGTGACTTTGCCTTTTTCTTTAACTATTGGTACAGTGAGAATATCTGCAATTAGATAATTTGCAATCATGTAGGACAGGTGTGTAACAGCACAGGCGTGCAGAAGCTGCAGCTGGCATGGGCACACGAGCAGGAAGACTCAGACACCTCACGTGTGTGACACTAGAATGTATAATACAAAAATATTTATAGACTGGAAGTTGATAAAAACAAAAATTCTAAATCTGTGTATTTTAAAATACTTAATTTTTTTTTTCTTTTTTGAGATGGAGTCCTGCTCTGTTGCTAGTCTGGAGTGCGGTGGCACCATCTTGGCTCACTGTCACCTCTGCCTTCCAGGTTTGTGATTCTCCTGCCTCAGCCTCCCAAACAGTGGGACTACAGGTGTGCACCATCATGCCCAGCTAATATTTGTATTTTTAGTAGAGACAGGTTTTCGCCATGTTGGCCAGGATGGTCTCGATCTCTTGACCTCGTGATCTGCCTGCCAAAGTGCTGGGATTACAGGCATGAGCCACTGTACTCAGCCAGACTTAATCTTTTTATGATAAAAATAATTAGTGCATATTTACATAAATTGTAAAAAACAAGAAAAGGAGGACACAAGAAAATATGTTGGCATTTGTAGGTTGGCTCCAGTAAGTTCCAAGTACCAGCAACTGAAGGTGAACTCTGGTTGTTTCCAGGCTTCCCTTTCATGATTTGGGATTAGAATTGTCCAAATACCATGAGTAACATGAAAGTTCTCTGAAGGGTAAGTTCGTGCTCTGATTTAACATTTGCTTTCTGATAATTCAGCTGGAAACATAACTGAGAGCCCTTGCTGTGGCAGCTTTTCCTGGAGATGGGGGTGATATGCAGAGTCACTCTGCTTGGAACTTCATCAGCTTATTCCCAAATCCTGGCAGAATGAATTCAGCACTTGCTCGGTCATCGCTATTGCCATTTCATGCTTAAGAAACAAGACCTAGTTGTTAAATATCAACTGTCAACCTCCTCTTCAATACTTCCTATTTCAAATGCTATGGCTATGGAATATTCAAATTATGAATATCTAAAAGATAAGTGATGTACTATGCTGTGCTTTTTTCTAAGAATACTCTTACAGTTTTGAGTTTATAGTTCATAAATATCCATTGACACTTCTGTACATTCTACCTCTTTTGAAGACAGCCTTTAGATGAGGTTTTATCCTATGGGCTTTGGTGATTAACAGCAAAAAAATTATGTTGTTATAATACTTAATATTTATCATATCATTTTCAAGAGATGGTCAAAATATGTTAGACATTTTCTCCTTTGTGTCAAATGCTTTTATAAACTACTACCACTGGCTTATTTTCAAATGGTTTATTCTCATTATACCTAAATAGTCATGCAAAATTAAAACAATTTCTCTCATAAAATAAAAATTATGAAAATAAAAAGGACAAGGTCCACTTCTTTCATTTAATCTCTTTGTATTCATTTAATAGAGTGCTTATATCAGGGGCTCCAGTAAATTTTTCCATGGCCTTACATTAGATGCCCATCAATGGACATTGTGTTTTAATCCCAGACTATGAAAAACCAATTGTAGATATACAACAATAGAATAAATTACTAATTAGTAAAAAAGATGCAAAACTGAGATCATGTATTAGCATGATTTAGAACTAATTTTATGCTTTTTTTTTTTTTTAGCTTTTCCTTGGGAGTATCCATATACTTTTAAAGTGCATCTTAAATCATTCTTTCTGTATCTATGAGCACAAAACACCAAAATAATAGTTATATTGAAGATGTTTTATTTCTACAAATTCTAAGATAGTGACATCTGAAATAATCATTTAACAATTTAAATGAACTTTAAGTATACAGAACACAGATCCATTTTTCTTGATTCAATAATAATAATGGCATTCCAATAGACAAAGTTCCTTATTAAACAGCAGAAAACTTCCAAGAAGTATTTCCCCTACTTTTGTGTGATATTAAAAAGCTTTGAAAAGTGTCCTATGAGAGCTAAGATTTAAATATATTAACAATACAGCCAAGGCGCCCCTTTCTTTTTACTGCAGGTTTCTAGAACTTCAGCTCCTTAAATTTGTGATAATAGTAGAATCTAATAATGATTAGATTCACCTTAAAATTTGTTCTCAATTTATAGCTAGAAGTAATTAGAAGTCCCTATCTTAAATCATTCTAGAGATGTACAAATAGTTGAATAACATTTCTAAGGACTTTCTATTTAAATAAGAGGAACAGTATAGATTATGTTATTTTCTTGAAAATTTGTAGTCGTAAAAATCCCTTCACTATGTCTACTGTTTTTGTTTTTCTGCAGACATGGCTATAGAAAGGGTGATTAGAATGTACTTAAAAAAAATAAGGTCCTAACCCAAGAAAAAGCTAAAAAGAGCCTTCTATGGGGAAGAAAGCACTAAAATTAGTTGTCAATCATGGCAATACCTGATTACAATCTGGTGTCTTTTCCACTTAGTTGCACCTTCTTCAGTTGTTCTTAATTGACAGGGGTTTTTCACTGCAGTACCTCTTGCATCCATTTCTCTATTTTCAGTGTCCCTGAACTAGTCCTCAGGGACTCCAGAACCTATTACGTCTGACCAAAAGTACAGGATCTTGGGTAAGTCATACAATGATATGGGAACTCTGTGAACCGGAGTTTCCTCATATGCAAAATGCAAGAGTGAGGGGAAAATGAAATATCTATTGTGCTTCTGTCCTCTAAAATTTCATTATACTGCAATTCCAATCCAGGCCCCTCTTATAGCAGAACCCTGTCCTTGCTGATCTTTCTGCCTTCAACCTGAATTCTGGCAATTCAGATTTATTTTAGCAATTTAAATCACTTTTGACTTTAATCTTTTTGTTAACTTCATTTGCTGTTCAAAGTTAAAACTGTGACTGACTTTTTCCAGATACTCCTGCCTGCTTTCCAAACTTGAGTAAAACCACTGTGAAAGCTAGAGTTATTCTAATACTTTTTGGCAGAATTCCATGCAGGTATAACGTGGCTTGTTGGCCATAAGTCTCTTAAGTCACAGCCACAGGTAATCCATTTCCTTCTTGGCTGTTAGGGAAGGGCCTAATTAGCGAATCCAACAAATTCCACTCCCCACCCCCTTCTTCCACGGGTTAGTTCTGTGCTCCTTCAGGCTTCTTGCCAGGCTGCTGCTCTGAGAGCGATCAAATTACAGTTAGAGCCAGCCAGCAATAGCGCAATGCTGTTTATCTACTTTCTACCCCACAATTCTTTTTCTTCATCAAAAGTTCTGCTTCTTTCTTTTTCTTCCTAAGGAAATCTACCACTTCTCCTTTGCTTATAGTGAATCTATGATTTTGTTATAATTTTTAATGAAATAAAACAACTTACCCTTTTTGTTCCCAGTAACACATCACCAAATTTCACATCATTTTATGAGGATTAACTTCAGGAACAAATGAAATAAATCCCTCCTCCTGCCCAAAAAAGCCCCTTTCATCTATCAAATATGCTAAACATACTAGAGAAATGCAAACCCGAATGATTCAGAAAAATTAGGCATTTACAATGTTCACAAATACATTTTATTCTTTATCATTTCCGTCATAGATTTCTACTTAAATTGACTTTCTTGTTACAATTGTCTTTGTGAGATTAGTGTAAGAAATGATAGCATGAAGAAGTAGAAGCTATAATATGCCAAGGTTCATTTGGCAAAAAGAATGACTCATCTTCATGAATTCTGTGTGTATTCATGAAAGAGCTAGGTTGGGCAGCCAGGTGACCTGTAGGAGTGGGTTATTTATCTGGGAGGACCTGGAAAGCTTTTTACACAGTGTCAACAGGATTGTTGTTAAGCAGCAAGTTGGCAAATATGGAAAGGTTGTCATTAAACAATGTTGGGATTCAGATCTATTGACGTTTATTTGCTTTTCAACTCTTCAACAACTCATAGAAAGAACCAAGCTGTCTGTTTTTAAAAAGCACATGCATCATTGCACTCCCTCTCTCTTTTTAAAGCTCTTGGCAACCCCAAAACAGAGTGAAATAATCCTTTAAGGTGAGGGCTTTTTTTTCGTGGTCTTCTGTAAATGAACTTTAGGGGGAATTCATGAACTTATGCAAATATATGTTGCATTTGATATATAATTATTTGCATACACACAATCTCCTCTCTAGGGGAGAAGGATGTGGGCACATCTTTTATTAGAAGTTTAAAGAGGTCTGTGAATCAATATAGTTTATATACTTCTAATTCAGGGTCTAAATTGAGCAGCTTTAATGTCATGGGTGGGGAAGGGGACAGAGAGGACACTGGCATGATGCCTGTTCCTCTCATGCACAATTTTTTAAAGTGTCACCAGCTAGGTAGAAATGAAAGTAAGAGATGGAGAACTGTGGTCACTGCTGCAAAGGTAAGAATGGTCTGTTGGGAACAATTGAGTGGAGGCAGAAATTAATGTAGCCTTTCTAAGCAAGGACATCAGGACAGCCTTACCTTGTTCATCCAGACAGGAGTTTCTAGCTTTTGGTAGTCTTTGGAAAACTATCAGTGAGTACTGCTCTTCTAAGGGTCTTACTCACCAATTCCAGGTCAGGTGGATATGGGTCAGGACTTAATGCTGTTGCACATGGCTCACTGCACAGTCCTGAGGCTTACATCCAGAGTCCCCTAAATAACCCTGTATTTGCTAAATAAAGGGAGACTGATGACTCAGAGTTTGTGATGTTCTGTCCCTCAATCCAGATACTTTCCCCAAATCCCATCAAAGTAGCAGCCTTCAGAAATGGCCATCTAACATTCCATTACCTTAATTTTGGTAACTGTATGAATGTCAGAGATGCTTTTTCCACAGTGTTGCCACCTTTCACAATGCCTTCCACAGTCAGCTCAGTGCATCCACATGCATCCACCATACGTAAACAGCAACAAAGAGAAGTTTGCTCCAGCTGGCTAGAGGTTCTCTCCAAAATAAGCCTTCTCCTCAGAGAATTGTGGGGGATTTTTTTTGTTTGTTTGTGCTTTTTGTATGTTTTTTTTTTTGGTCTCATTTAGTCTCTTGGTTTCTAAGGTCAGAGACAAGTTGGTGAAAACCCATAGTCTTTGGCTTATGGCTCATTTGTGGAATGGAGCCTCGTCTGCCTGCTTCTCCTGAAGAGGTTGCTCTTCTGGTACCCCATCAGCTTCACTCACCACTGTTTATGAGCCAGTGACTATTGGGCTGTCCCCTCCCCTGCATACCTGGGCACCTTACCTGGCACATGGCCCTGCCTTATTTTTGGTTTTATTTTTGAGGTGGTAGGGAGTGAGAATCAAACTTAGACTTCCCTTGAAGTTTTAGATAACATTCTTAAAATAGGCTCTTTTGCTTCCTACAATCTTTCCAGTTAACAGCACACATGCACACAAACTCCATTTCCACTGAATGTGAGATTTTACTCATCAAAAAGTCAAGTTATCAGAATTAACTGGCAACCTGTTTACTTCAGCAGTGCTGAATCTGTGTTCATATTTTAAATGTCTATGTGTACTGATGGTGTCATATGTTTTTCAACTCTAAAATGTATCCTCTAGCATTAAAATGAAAACACTGTTGTTGAAACACAACCACCTTGAGTATAACCTCGTGGATAGTCATTTGCATATAATTGTAACAGTGCATGGTGAAATAATCATATGGTCCCTAATTTTGTGGATTGTGGATACAATTTCCCCCATAAAAGTTGAACAGACTTTTTAAGTCTGGCTTCATAAATGTATTAGTTCCCTATTGTGATATAACGCATTAGTGGCTTAAAACAACACCAATTTATTTTTGTAAAGTTCCGGAGGTCAGAAGTCCTCAGTGGCTTTCACTGGGTTAAAATCAAGGTGTCTGCAGGGCTGTGTTCTTCTCGAGGTTCTATGGGTAAATCCACTTAATTGCCTTTTCCACATTTTAGAAGCTAACTGTATTCCTAGGCTTGAGACCTCTTGCTTCATCTTTAAAGACAGCAGGGTACTGTTTTCAAATCTCTGCTTCTCTCACTGTGACCTTCCTACCGCCCTCTTACAAGGATGCTTGTGATTACATTGGGCCAAGTTGGATATCCAGGGACCCTTTTCCCCCACCCCTCTGCTTAGCCACAGCTGCAAAGTCCTTTTAGCCAACTAACAGAACCTATTCTCAGATTCTGGGGATTAGGACTTGGATATCTTTGGGGGCCCATTCTTAAACCTACCAATTACAGTCAATTAATGGGTATCTACATTATAATGTTTGCTCTGAAGAAGATATTTATATTTTAAAATTTGGTTAGGAATCAAAGTATTTACTTTTTGTTAGACAAATTAACCCCAGCCAGGTCAGAACTCGTAAAGTAAATTCAAATGAGAAACTTTCCAGTACAACTCCTCAAATGTGCTTTCAAAACAAGTCTAGACTAGAGCATTGAGAAAATACAACAGCTTTTGGGCAAAAGAAGTTATCAAGGTAATTTCTTTCTAGCCGGTGGTTTTCTTTCTTCACAGATGATGTAAATAAGTTAGCACAAGAATGGAGTAATGGCACCTGTGGTTAGTATTCTCCCAACCTGCTGAAAGCTGACAAGCCATTAAAACTGTTTTCCATCTTTATTTCCAGTAAAGGAATTATTTAGCTAACTTACTCTGCAGTTCTGATTTTTCCAAATTTTGTGACTTTCTGCCACCATAGAGAATAACCACGGCTGTGCCCAGTTCTTCAGGTGGCTGCCAGTCCCCCCGTGCCTGCTCCCTGTCCCTGCCTGCCTTCCTGCTGATCATGACTGACGTTCTGGGACGGAGGAGCAGGTGTGTGGTGTCTGCCCTCAGCGTGTTGAAGCATGACTTGAAGGAGGAAATTTGAATTTTTCTTACTTTCTAGAAGAGAGGAGTACCGAAGAGATGACAGATTCCCATAGGAAATGCACACACCTGTTTTTTGTTTTGTTTTGTTTTGGATTTGGTGCTCTAGGCAGTTTCAGAAAACAAACCCCAGAGTGAAATCATCAATGTGAGAATGCCTTTGTGCCCTTCAACTTTATTCTGTAAAGCTAAATAGCACTTTCTGACCAGGTGCAGGAGAATTCTTCCCCTAATTCTTCTAAACTCAGAACTAATTTTTATTGCCTTTTTGGGCAATAAATCATTGTTTTAAAATCGTGTTTGGATAAAATTATCTGGGAGATAACATTAACAATTTTTAAACACTGATATTTTGGTTTATAACCTTTAGAAAACCCAAAGTATTTTGGACAATGATGTATTGAAATGAGATTTAGATATGAATATATAAATTGTGTTTGTGGGTGATAAAAATGTAGCCTACCCAGAAATTAGCCTCATTAAGTAAGAGAGCTACTTATCTGATATTTTTATCCACTTTAGGCCTAGGTACAGTGGTGTGCTAGTAAATTTGTAACAAAAGGCTCTCCAGGGGAAGAAAAGCCCTGATTTTCAGTATTTGCCAATTTCCATGATATTAAAAGTACTCACACCAAGGCTAATTTTAAGCAATCCTCCTGAAGTCCCTGAAGATAGGGTTGAAAAGCATCGTGCACAGTTGATTCTCCTGAGCTGGTCGGAGCTGGCTCCAGCACACTACTGCCTATGTAAGTATCTATAAATAATACAACTTAGAGAATTCATAAGGATAACAATGGGATATATTCAGAATGATTGAATGCTGACTCAGAAAGGAAAACTGTAAATTTTGCTATGCCATAAACCATAAGAGTATATCATAGGATCTCTGACCAAGAATATAATTGTTGACCTCAGATGGTCCTGATTCTTCCATTTTTAGCTTCTGGGAACACTCTTTTTTGTATCCTGTCCTTGTTATGCTGAGAGTCTGCATCTTGCCTCTGAGAATTTAGTAAAATCACAGGCAGGTCTGAATTCTCATTTATACATTTGACACCAAGTATATGGAGGCTTTCCCAATTGCTCTGTGTGAAGGACTTGAGCTTTTTCCAGGATCAGCTGAAAATACTAGATGCCTGTTTGTGTGGAAATTTCCTGAGACTACAGCTCTTAACTCTCTGACCTGAGTAGTATGTGTGTGAATTTTCCATCAAGTTGTATTCTCTGCATTTTCTCTGCTGTACGGTGGCAAGTGATTGTTCTAATGTACAAGATCCCCTGTCAGCCCCCCACCCCCAGCCTCAGTACTGCCCCTGAGCTCGGGAAGAGAACCCCTTGCCCTGGGCTCCTACATTTGAGATTTGACTCTGGATATCTGTTGGCTATGCCCCTTTCCACTAAGTCTGCGTACCCTACTTCTAAGACTATTGTCTGGATCTGGAGACTCCAGAATTCTCTGCCTGAAAGGCTTTTAACCTATTGGACCTGCAGTGGCCTCTTTGCCTTATCCATTCTCCAAAGGGTATACTATGCCGAATCCCAAGATTTTGATTAAAAACAGCTGGTTTGTGTTTTTTTGTTTTAGTTTTTGTTTTGTGAGGGTGGTTGTGGATCAAACTGCACCTAAAGGCCACCATAGATGTTCACATAGCACTCATGCTTGCTGTGCAGACACTATGGAGCCAATAGCAAGAATATTAAGGGATCCAGAAAATCAGAAGGCCTGGAGCTAATGGCTTAGTCTCCCCTACCTGCTGCCACATTTCAGTGTAGACCTTTGAAGACTGCAAGCATCCTGAATTTGAACCTTCCTTTGTAATGAAGGATGGAATGTATTTCATTTAAGAGTTTGTTGGCTTAATTTAAACTTTTAAATATCTAGACAGATGGTATATGGAACTCCACTTATACTCTTGCACCAGACTCTGCAACTATTGGCCAGACCTTCCCAAAACACAGTTTTTTTGTGTTTTTAATTTTTTATTTAAGTGTCCTCTTTTCTCCTTCAAGTGTAGAGAGTCTAGATAAGTAAGGATTAGGTTTTTAAGAGGGAAAAGTCCCAGAGAAAGTGTCAGGAGCATGAGAATAAGTCTATCAAATAATAGGTAGCTAATGATCCAATGTAATTGCCAGAGAGAATGTGGTAAATCTAGCCCTTGGAGCTGCTAAGAGGACAAACACTGATGCCGAGATCAGTAACAGGTCTGGCAATGGCAACTGTCTGGTCTCGTGGACAGGAATACAGACTGGGTTAGACTGAGATCTACTTGTTTCTCCTCTCTTATTTCCTAATTCTCCCCTACATGCCCAACATTTTTCCTCCTTGTGTGCTCAAGAGACCTAATAACTGTTGCTGGGGAGGAGTTGCAGGTGCCTCAGAGTTCTGTACTCTCCTGCAACTGGTATGTCACCTTAGTCTTATCTCTTTGACCATGGCCAGTTTGCAATTTGCTGAAGTGAACCAATGAGCATTTTAAACCCCATTGGGTAGGAAGAGTCATTTGCTGCTTGGACTCTGGACTGAAAACAAACCTACTCATTGTGCAGCACTGTGATCCTTTCTGTGTCCTGTCATTAATCCCCTTTCTCAACTGCTCAGCTGCTGTGACTCTGGGACATTACAATATAATTCTTCCTACTCAGTATCATGCAGACTACATATATGAACAGACCATTTCCTGAGGGTTTTTTTCAGCAAAATCAATATCAATGTAAGAATTCAATGACACTCTAGACTGGTGTCATTTTATGTACTAAACAAAATGGTACTATAAAAATTCAACGTAGTCTTAAGAAGGTCCCAGTTAGTGCGCATGTAATAACAATGCTCAAATTTCAATGGCAATTCTTGCAGGAAGGATATTCTGGTATCTTCTAATTAGTACAAAAAATACTAAGATAACTATTTCTGTGAACTTACTTGGGAAAATAAAAAACTATCAATAGCCAGGATTTGGGGAGCATCTGAGAACTACGAGGTTTGCAGTAAACATATGACTGGACTCCTGCCTTCAGATGGATGCTATCGTAAAATATGTTACCAGCTGGGTAGAGATAAATCTAACATACCAAAAACTAGAGTAGAAAATAAAAACAGGCCTGGCGTGGTGGCTCACACCTGTAATCCCAGCACTTTGGGAGGCCAAGGCAGGTGGATCACCTGAGGTTGGGAGTTTGAGACCAGCCTGACCAACATGGAGAAACCCTGTCTCTATTAAAAATACAAAATTAGCCAGGCATGATGGTGCATGCCTGTAAACCCAGTTACTTGGAAGGCTGAGGCAGGAGAATCACTTGGACCCGGGAGATGGAGGTTACGATGAGCCGAGATTGCACCATTGCACTCCAGCCTGGGCAACAAGAACAAAACTCTATCTCAAAAAAAAAAATAAATAAATAATAAATCACCTTGCTGCTACTGTTGCTACTCCAAGGACCAGGTTTTTGACCACAAGTAGTACTGACTCTCTGACTACTATAGACTATTGAGACAAGGAAGAAATCCATGAAGGGGTGTTAGGGAAAACTTCCTGAAAAAAAAAAAAAGTCTTGAGCTGTGTTTTAGGAAGATGTGCAGTGGAAGGAGGAGATTTCCAGGGAATGGGGACATTACAAATATTTGTCAGCTTGACTGTGCCACAGGGCACCTAGATATTTGGGCAGACACTTCTAGGTATGCCTATAAGGGTGTTTGGAAGAAATTAACATTGTGTAGGCTGAGTAAAGCAGATTACCCTCTCTAACGTAAGTGGGTTTCATCCAATCAGTTGAAGGCCTGAACAGAACAGAAAGGCTAACTCTCCCCCTAAGAGAGAATTCTTTTTGTCTGGTGGCCTTTGAACTGGGACATGGTGTTTTTTCCTGCCTTCATACTCAAACTGAAGCATCAGTTCTTTCTGGATCTTGAGCCTGCTGGCCTTTGGAGTGGACCTACATCATCAACTGCCCTGGTTGTCAGGCCTTTGGACTTGGGGTAGAACTAAACCGTCAGCTCTCCTGGATCACCAGCTTGCTGACTCATCCTGCAGATTTTAGGACTTGCCAGCCTCCCTTAATTGCATGACCAATACCTTGTAATAAATCTCCTCATATGTGTGTGACCACATCCTATTACTTGTGTTCTTTTGGAGGACTCTTACTACTACATTAAGTAAAGACACACAACATTTGCAAGGCAATGCAAAGTTTGACCTGACCAAATTAGAAAGAGTATATTCTGGAGAAATTTAAGGTAGTTGATTTAATAGAGTCAGAGACAATGAAGGAGAGTTGAGATGCATTTAGATTGGTGATGCAATTAAAATACTCTCTCCTAAGGTCATCCCTATCCCACTAGTCAGTGTTATCCTATTTTCCATTGAGCCTGAATTTCACTGAGGATTTTGTCTCTATACTGTATCCCAAACATTCCCTAACAATCATTTGGAGTAGGTGCACTAGATTAAACCTTTTGCAAATCATTTAGGGATCTAGTTAAAATGCAGATTATGATTAGTAGACCCAGGGTAGAACCTGAGTTCTGCTACTCCAAGGACCAGGTTTTTTAGTAAGAAGCATCCCTGTATAGTTAATGACTTTAACCGGGGAGCTGCTGAAGAAATACTACCTGGTCTCTGAAGGAATAAGGGCTGGTCCAGGAAAAAAGACAGTACATTCCGGATTTTTTTGAATTGTACAGTGCATATTACCTCACAAATATTGTCTTGGGAATGCATTGTCAAGAATTTGCAACATCAAAGAACAAAAATTAAGAGGAAATCAATATTCATCCAGAATATGTCATTTGAGGTGAGCATCATGAGTTTGTCAGAGACCATCTGAACCATCATTTTGCTAATATTAAAAGAGATGGCATTTTAAAATTTGAACTCTGAGAAGCATTTGCTCGAATCATTTATAAAATGTCAATATTAGCCATAATTGGCCTGGGTAAAAACTTGATAGGAGGAGATAGGAGAGATTAAATAATTCAACCAGAACGTTTCAATTAGGTTTTCTCAGGGGAACGAGGGAGCATGGTGGTGGAAACTTTAAGGAAACCAAGTGGCAAATCTTCTGAAAGCAAGGGCTTGGATTTTCAAAAAGCAAGACATTTGCCAGAAAAGAAAAAAGCACAAGTGAAGAGATGGATTAAGACCCTCAGACTTAGACTGTACCTTAATCTCTCAATGGCATCTCAAGCTGCCAGGACTCTTGTTCCTTCTGTTTTATGCCTCTTCTGTCACCTCACTCAACTAGTGATACCTACTCTTCCACCAAGGCTCACCACATCACTTCCAAGAAAATGTGGGCTAGGTGGGTGCCAGTCCCAATCTGAATTCCCCCATCCGGGGCTCTCCTTATCAAAACACTTAGCAAATTGTATTAAATTGTTTTACTATTTTCCCTTCTCTGACTCTACTTGAAGCTACTTGAAAACAATTATGGGTCACATATTTATTTCTATTCATTCATTCATTCATTCATTTGTGATTAGTTATTTATTAAGTGACCTACTAGATGCCTGGCCATGATGATGCAGTGAAAATAAGATACAGTCCATGTCCTTAATGAGTTTTGTGTGTGAGCACTGGTGCATGGGTGAGTTCTGGTCAAGGAGGTCAAAGAGGGATAAGTGCTTTGTTAGGGGTAAGGACAATGACTAAGGGTCATCATATGACAAGTGTGGAACTTTGGCCATGGTAGTCTTGGGAAGATTTCAGTCGGCAGATATGCTGAATATAGTTAGTGGAAAACCAATTTCTATTGTGTTTATCAACATTCTTAAACTGTCCATATGCTTTGGACACTTCTCTGTATATATTCCTCATCAAACAAACAGATATGATGGGTGCTGTTTTTGAGTACCGTAAGAGATCTGGGGTAGTCTCAGCTGAGTTAGTATGTTGGCTCTAGGAGAGGCAGCCCCACACTCAGCCTGGTAACTGTCACTCCTCAGTGAATGGCTGAATCTATGTTCAATTGATCTAATCAGTTCAAACTTCAAGCTGCTAACCATTTCAACTCCAAGTGGCCAGATAATTGAGACCTAAGTGAATTTTACTTGAATGGTTTAAAAAAAATTCTTCAGAGTTTATCTTTAGGATATACATTTAGCCTAACCCAGAAACACAGCTTCTTATCTATTTTTAGTACCTGGAAAGAGAGCCTTTGACAACCTCTCATTGACTCTAACAACATACTAGAAGACAGACTTTAAAAAAGTTCAAGTGAAAAAGAGTTAAACTTTCAGAGTTTTTTTTTCCCCAGTGATGATAACTCAGAATGAAAGGGTTTAGAAGAAATGGAGAATAAAAGAGAGAATTCTTTTGTTTTTACTATGTGTAGTTACTTTGTGTAGTATCTATTATGACATGGTGGTTAAATTCTGGTAATTTATTTTTTTCATCTAGAAAATTTGATCATACACTAAAAATGTTCTATTTTTTAAGAACACACATTCTAAGGAAAGATTTTATCTCATTTAGAATGTAAAGAGTGTAAAAGCATTTAAGATTTTCAGTAAAAAAGAAAGGACATTGTACTATAGCAGTTAATGCTTTTTCTTTTCGAGCAACAGAGAGAAACTGGCTAACTTAAAGAAAAGTGGGATTTAGTGGAAGAATGTGGAGTAGCTTTCAATACCTAAGAAATAGAAGCACAACCAGACCTCCAGGGAGACAGATGCAGACCAGTGGCGGGGATCTGGGTGAAGAAATAGAGACAATCTCTTTGGAAAGATATAATTAAAAAAAAAAAAAACTTAGCTCCAACCATGTTCTGTCCTTGGACAAATCCTGGGACTTCTATCTGATCTGTCTTGGCAAGTAAGAGTAGGGATGGTGAGGAAGTGCCAACTCACCCCTTTGCACATTGATTCATAGTTTGACAGTTCCATGAAGATGGTTCATGATGGCAATGTGCAGATCCCCCGAAAATCAGAGGGGCACTCTCAAAACAAGGGGTGGAGACACTGGACTGGCAAAAAGCAACAAATATTCACCACAGACATTTTTGTTCTATCAAGGGAAAAAGTTTTCTCTCCAAGTTAGTCCATCAGATCTAGTGTTGCTGACATCTTTCTGCATACCTGCATCAGGGGTTAAAATACTATCCAGTTTAATTAAAGGTCATGGTACATTTTATTATTGAAACATCAGTAACAATTTTAGAAGTCATAGCTGTTCATTGTAAGTCATTTTGCAATTTTATGATGAGTTATTGAATAGAAACGCAGCTTATTTTAAGTAGGTACTACCTTGATCATCTCACTTTTTTAGGATGATCACATAAACACCATTTTTTACATAAAAGCATCTAATTTATATTATTTAACCATGTGCAACACTAACATTAAACATTATGAAAAAGTCATGTTCTTTTTTACCCTATGAAATGTAAGATTTTTAATTTTTTGCTTCAGGGATTGTTGAATCCATTCAATTTTCACTTTATTTAATTCGCTAATGCTCAATTTTTATTTTAAACATAACCTGGATTTGCCTTACCTTATTTTCTCCCTAGTATTCAGTGATGTGGAGAGAGGTAAAGAATATGTCAGATGTTAAATATAATTAATGTTAAAAACAGATCTGATGAATCAGGGTGTTCCTTCTGAAGAGAATGACTCAACAAAGGCTTGCCGGTCATAATTACTAAAAATTAGTCATTCTGTGAGATCTTTTTGCTGATACTAATAGATGAAACACCTTTGAGGGAAACCCTTCTGAAAATGCTG
The DNA here is from genome assembly GCA_963573385.1 of Cacajao melanocephalus. Lineage (NCBI taxonomy): Eukaryota > Metazoa > Chordata > Mammalia > Primates > Pitheciidae > Cacajao > Cacajao melanocephalus. Next base: position 109,563 of record CAUYLG010057138.1, read on the forward strand.
CAGTGTGACCTCAGAGAAACATGCCTTTCCAGACATTATACTAGTTATCAATTCATTCAAGAGAATGTGAGCAAAGTTTTCTTAGAATTTGAATATCACTGAAAAGTGTATTTATGAACACATTTCTTTTCCTAGCCAAGTTCTGGGTAAGTGATCTTTGCTCTGTACTTTGCATTCCATGAATTACTTAAGACTAAAGACTTAAATCTGTAAATCTCAATTTTCCAGTCTATATGAGGGGGACAATATAAGTGCCTACCTCTTAGGGCTAGGTTGAGTGTTAACTGAAGCAAACCATGTCAAACTTGGTATAGTACTGGACACATACCAGAAGCTAAGTTAATATTAGTTAATCTAATTCTTATGAAACAATTTTGCAATGATTGAAGATTCCACTAATTTTCCCAGCATATTTGGGAAGACTCTTTAATTTCATCACACCAGTGGATTTTATCTGCTTTCCAGTTTATGTTGTAACTCTTCTTCCCTAACACCGTCAAGCTCCTTTTCCAAGTTATCTTTAGTGTGCAATCAGCTAGATCCTTCCTTTTCGGCTTTTCATGAGGGAATGAACAGGCACAGACTCCTCATGGCCAGGCCTCAGGGTGCCAAGAAGATAGGCCAATTCCCTTGACATTTCTCCCTGTTCCTCAGGGGCATCTGCTTCCCTTTTCCACCTCATCACCTTTAGAAAAATCCTCTTTTGTTCTCATGGTTGCCAATGAAGACTGTTGTCAGTTTGCCAGAAGATGTACTGGCATGCCCAGTGATGATGGGCTCCATAGATAGGACTTGGAGTCCTCACTAATGAAATTCCCACTTATCTGGACAAAGTAATAACAGGAAAGATGTCCTCTCAAAGAATAATTTGAAAAATAGTAAATTCTAGCGAATCATGAATTCTTAGCATATGATACATCTCATATGAAAGAAAACATTGATATATTCCTATGGACCATTTTCTATTAAACCATTATTTGAACTATGTCTTTTTTATGGTATTTATTTCCTTATAATCTTAGACATAAACCTAAGTTTGCAGGGAAGCACTCATGTTTGAAAGGAGATGTTCTTAAATTCATATTTTACATATGTCAGTTGTCACAACGTAAGATCCCACATTTACTCAACAGTGCTTAAGGGATCATGGAGGAAGATTTTATTGATTTTTTTGTTTGTTTGTTTCTTTTTTTTTTTTTGTATTGATGTTTTTTTAAGTATAAAAGGGAAAGGCCAGGCACGGTGGCTCACGCCTGTAATCCTAACACTTTGGGAGGCAGAAGCAAGTGGATTGCCTGAGCTCAGGAGTTTAGAACCAGCCTGGGCAGCATGGCGAAACCCCATCCCTACTTAGATACAAAAAGGTTGGCCAGGCATGGTGGCATCCACCTGTCGTCCTAGTCCAGCTACCTGAGAGGCTGAGGCAGGAGAATTGCTTAAACTGGGAGGCAGAGGTTGCAGTGAGCTGAGATCGTACCACTGCACTTCACCCTGGATGACAGAATGAGATTCTGTCTCCAAAAAAAAAAAAAAAAAAGTATCCAGAGGACAGTTGTTTTACCCAGAAAAGAAGAAACAAGAAAGCCAATTTTTGGGAATTGTTTAACTGATATATGTTGAGTTCCTATACTATATTAGATACATTTGAACATTCTTTCATTGAGTTCACAGATAAGGAAACTAAGATTTAGAGAGTATAGGTCACTTGCCCAAGGTCACAAACTACTGGGTAGCACGAACATGAATTGAATCAAAAACTCTTTTCAAATCTAAATTCAGTGCACTTAATTTCTGTGTCATGCTATCACACTTTCTCTCCATGAAAGTTAATTTCTCTTTTAATATTAGGTTTTACAGGTGTTCCTACTAATTATGTTTGTGAAGTTTTTTTTATTTTCCTTTCACAACTGGCCACATATCAGCATTCTCATGTTATGAATGATTTAGCTTCGGATTACTCTTCTCCAAATGGAGGGAGTAGGCAAACCTCAAGCTAAAGGCAAGGTTGGAATATAAAAGTCTCAGCTCCTCAAGAGTCCAGAAAAACCTCCTCCCAGGAGTACTGTGGCCTCTTGGCACCTCTCCAGGCCCAGCCTGCCTTGCAGGACTGGCTTGCTCCATCTTGCCGGTTCTCAACGGAGAACTCTTTGTTTTGGGCCCTGTTCCTGTATTCTGCTCAGTGGACTTGAAAATTGGAGGTTTCCTTGCTTCCTAGTCCTTCCTGTGCCTGGGAAACAGACTTGGAATTCTTCTTTTCTTCTCTTCATTCAGCGAAAGGACAACCCCACCGGTTACCATTGCTTGTATTAGTTCTTGGAACCCAGCCTGGGCCAACAGTTAGGCCCCCTGAGAAAAGAAGCTTAACTTCATTTGCCTATTCCTTCCCTCAATAGATTAAGAAATGAAGAGAAAAAAAATCCTTCTTAAGATATGCTACATAATACTAACATTTACTTTAAAAAAAACAAAGTCTTCACCCCTGCATTTTCATCACTTGAGAAAATTGATCTAAGCTAATATTTTCAATAATTAAAAGAAAATAAACCATTTCCTTCCTGCTCCCCTCCCCTTCTGAATATTCGGCATAAATAGTTGCTTGGGTAGAATAAATTCTCACTATTCATAGGTTTGAATACTTGTGTATATCCCAAGGGCCCATGACCAATGTTTTATATAGTCAACTTTTATTTTGCTCCGGCAGAAAGAAATAGGGCATGCAGCAAAGACTGACAGCTTTTTACCAAAATCCCTTCTCCTCGTCTTCCTGAGCACACAGCTAAGACTATACTCCCCAGTCTCCATTGCAATTCTTTGTGGCCATGTACTAGAGTTCTTGCACTGCTGCGTTTTTGATTTCTTTCTACCTTCTGGCTTCCTGAGATAGAGCAGACTACAGTTGACTTTGAAAGGACAATAGAGCCCTTGCCATCCTGGTCCACTGAATGGCTACATATAGCTGAGCTCCCACTGACCTGAAACCTTCACCCTGGTCTGTTGTCCAAAAGAGAGATAGATGTTTGTTCCCTAACACACGAGACGCTGAATTTGGATGTCTATTTGTTACAACCTCATAGCCTGCCCTAACTGAAACAGTGCACATGTAGTATATAGCACAAGTTTCTTAGCTAGTGAGAGTGCTTAGCAGAAGCTTGGTGCCTGCCCTTCACCATGACTTCAGGTCTCTACTCATCAAGTGTCATCAGTAACTCTTGCCAAGTGGTGAATCTTTTCAATATTGGTGGAATATGAGAATACAAAGTAAACTAACCCCTAAATGTTGGTAGCAAAAGTAGAATGCAATTGAGTGTGTCTTAGAGGGCAATGGTTCTTAGCTAAAAGGTGATTGCTTTCTAGAGTTTAACAATAAAATACCAAATTCGTATTAGAAATATGAAAAATTTTACTATATGCTCTACATATAGAAACAACAAAAATCTCAATTCTGGAACTGTTTCAGCAAATGCTTCAACCAGAATTTTTAAAATAAATATATAAATAAGTTTGGTTCTAAATTTATATTAATGATATGTAGGGATTATTTACATTTTTCAGTGTAACTCAATGTTTCAGGTAGAAAATTATATGGTATATATATGGAAATTTAATGATTTACACACACCCACACTTACATATATACTGACACACAAAGTTATCACTTTATGATATATTCCTTCTAAATATTATTTGGTCCAAACTAGAATGAATTTACCTTCTTAATTCTCTAAAACTATGATATTACATAGCATATTTTTGCATCTTAAATTGTAAAATTTCAGAACATAGAGAAAAGAAGAAAATAAATATAAATGATACTTATTTGAGACTACTGAATTCATGTGGAAAGATAGGCTGGAAAAATAGTCCCCCAGGGATATTAGGTCCTAATCCTTAGAATCTGTAAATATTACCTGATATAGAAAAAAAGGTTTCCGTCTATAGGAATCTAAGGGAAAAAATTAAATAATAAAAAACAATTTAAAAATTAAAAAAGTCTTTATATATATGATTAATTTTAGGATATTGTGATGAGGAGGCTTTCCCAGCTTATTAGAATGGGCCCTAGATGGAGTCACTTATATCCCAGAGGGAGTTCTGACAAAGAAGAGAAAGCAATGTTATCAGGGAGCAGATGTGAGTGATGCAGCCACAGGCCAAAAACTGCTGGCAGTCCCATGAGCAGGAAGAGGAAAGGCCAGATTCTCTCGTAGAGCTCCCAGAGGGAGCGTGGCCTGGCTGACTCCTGGATTTAGGCCTAATGAAACTGATTTTGGACTTCTGTCTTCTAGAACTGTGAGTGGATAAGTTTCTGTGGTTTTAAGCCATTGAGTTTGTGGTTATTTGTTATAGCAGCCACAGGAAACTAATCCAATTCCATTAACTAACAGCCGAGTTCAGCTTTGGTAAGTTTCTATCTGTGATATTTTATACCAAGTCTTTGGAGACCTAGATTTGTCTTCCTTTTGCTTGGCCTAGAAAAGATAGATGTCCCAACCCTAGTATTATATGTTGTTGGCGGTCTTTAGTGAGCTCAAGAGAAAGAACAATCTCTCTTCTCCAACTGAGTTTGAGTCATTGAAAAACAGAGTAAGATAGAGAGTAAATTATCATTTTTTCTGATTGATGAAGTTGATTTTGGAAGATGGCCTTACCAACACCGAATCTTAGGTTTAGAGAGACTTACCTACCTTATTTCCAACATTGGACAATGCACTCTAAAATTTAGGGTCCGAAATAGCAGAGCAGAATATATGCTTTGTCTCTGCACATAGCTCTCAAGAGAATGAGGAGATAAAGGGACTCAGTAACATTAAATGATTCCCTCTTCCCCTGAGAACACAGATGTCAGGACTGTTCTGCTAGTGAAAATCTTTTTACATGGAAGGAAGTGTTAGGAGTGGGGATGAAACATTCCCTATGGTTCCATCTCCATGTGGACCAAGATTGACAGCTATCTGTGGGCAGAAACAGTGACACTCTAGGCTTTACAAGCTGAGTGGTAGACAACTTACGTGATAGAAAATAAAGTAGCTGTTCTCAGTTGAAATATGAAATTCAGACTTGGGGCAGTGTTCAAGATCCTACATGAGTCTACTGAAGTCTAGTTAAGTCCTGAGTATCTCCTAGTTCACACATGGGCCTTTGTTGTTTTATCATATCCCACCCACCCCTTCTCTTAATCTGTTAAAGGGGACCTCTGCTTTATACATCAGGTGATAAAAATATGTCTTTATAAATAGACTTGTTAGTATGCATCTAGAATGTAAGTCTCACTCTTGTATAGACAGGCACAAATAGATTACCAACATTTTTCCCCAAATGATTCTTACTTGAAAATTAGAAGAACATTGCATTTAGTGTTCAAAGCCTATAACCTCAACATGAGGTCTCAATAACCCAGGTGCTATCTATTTATCTTGGTAGATTCATTTATTCTCCCTTTCCTAAGGTTATTTTAGCAATGTTGTGTTATTTGTAATAAAAGTTGCTTTTGTTTCCACACTGGGCCAGAATGGATTGAGTAATAACATTAACAAATACCTCGAGCTCACATCCGCACCTTTCACCCTAAATTGTTTTCCAGTGCTAACTCATTGTCTCCTCAACATTCCAATGGCTCTGTGACAAGGGGTATTATTCCCACATTTCAGAGAGAAAAAAGAAAGCATGAAAACATCAGAGCACACCCATATCTAGAAATCAGAGCCTTTTATAATGCTACTATACTTTTTTTTCCTAAGGGCGTACATTGTGTTAAGTGTCTCTCCTGGTTATTCTGAGTGGGATTGCTGAACGTGCCTTGGGCTGCACTGAGGGAAGCATGAGTTGGAGTCCTGTGGTTGTGCTTGATGATTAAAGTGTGACACAAACATTGAAGTAGCTACTGTGTGGACGGCATGGTACAATTCTACTCTAAATATTTGGGAATTCCTGAAACCTTGAGGTGTGAATAAGGGTCAAAGTGGGGGCATTGACTTCCTCTCTTTTCCTTGCAAGTTTGCTCAGATAAGGGAGAATTATAAGACTAAGAAAATATGATTACGTCATTTTCAACTAAGGTCCAAAACCAAGGAATACTGATCATTTTCCAGGAGTTGACCATTTTCAGTTCTCCTTGCAATGCTTTCTGTCATCCCAATGGGACTTCCTAAAACTGAAACCTCCTCTTTTTGGTGTTATCTAAAATTAAAGACTTATTATTTTTTCAAGCGCAATTGCAGTGAACTGGAGGAATTGTGAGTAAGCAATACCCATCAGCAAAAGACACTGATGATTCAGAGCATTTGATGAAACACAAAATCTTACTATCACAATCTTTAAAAGTGCTGAAAGTTCTATCTTAGCGTCATGCTTTTAATACATTGGAGTTTCTTTAAAGAAATACGTCCTTACTGACTGCATTTTAAACAGAATATTTTCATAATGTTGAGCAAGAAATTTGTTGTGAGTTATCCAAGGTTATTCACTCATTCTTACGTTAAGAATTCAAAATTTATGTTAGAGAACAGGTAAAAACCCACTGATGATCTAATAACATATTATTATTATTTGATTGCATTTCCTCTTTGTCTTTAAAGGTAACATACTTAACAGACACAACTTTTCATAATGATTTCCAAAGGAAGGTAATTTTGTTTTTTCAAAGGAAAAAATCCACTTTGTTTTCCTAGCTTAGAATTTGTCATTTATTATACTGGTTAAAAGAACATAGTTGAGTTCCAAACCCCATAATGGCCTACAAAGTCAGGAACTGATTGCCTACATCCTGGAAAATGACAGACCTGCATTCTTACTTGCTAATTTGTTCTAGAATGTATCTTCTTATGCAATATTCATTCAATCAATAGTATTTTGGAAGAGTCTTCTGTGGGTCCAGTGCCATCCTACAAGCCATGGAATCTTTTGAAAAGCAAGCTTCTAACTTTAGAAAGCAAGAAATATAATTAGGGAACTAGGAAACAAACAAACAAACAAACAAACAATCAAACCTCCCAAGACAATGGTAAAGCAATACGGGAACCAGACCTCAGACTGTTTAAATGACAAGGACTTCATGGAAAGTAAAGAAAGACCTTTCTCATTGGATGAGTATCTTACCTGGGAAGACTTTGTAATGGAAATGAATACTGAAGACATAGTGAATGTAGATTTCCTGAGAGGGGTTTTAGGCAGATTTTATCCTCATTAACACTTTTAAATTATGTCATTAATGTGTGGGTATTATAGCACATTTAACTATATAGAAAAACATGAAGAAGTAATAAAAAATAATCTAGAAATGATTACTTCAAATCTTCCTATTTCTTTCCAGTATTTGTCCTATATATTAATGTGTATACATATATTTATGTGGTTGTAACCATACCATAAATACAGTACAGATTTTTAATTATTAAATTTATATAATCAGCTCTTTCTACTGATTAAACCTGTTTCTCCAAGACTGACCTCTTGGGAGAAAGCATCTTAACCATTTGCCTACCAATCTGTAAGTTTTCCCACAACAATTAAGCGTCTTGGCTTAGAACAGGAAGTAGCAGGAAAGAAACAGAAAACTCATATCTTTCTCATGGCTGCATGAAGCTATGTAACTGGCTACATGGAAATACAGACAATAGAGATTACACCTTCATTTGTTTGTTGACCACGAGTTATTTAGTGGTTGCATGTTATGTGCCAGGGATGGTACTAACCTATGGTAAGGGAAGAAGACAGACACAATCCAGTTCTCAACAAACTCACAGTATAAGGGAGATACAGACATTAGAATAGAAAATCCTAGAAAAGTGTGTTAAGTACTATGATAGAGGATATACAGGATGTTATGGTAACCCATAATCTGGGCTTGTTCAGGAAGTCTTTTGAAGACATTGAATGTAGTAGTGACTAAACAAAGCTGAGAGGTTACTTGGAGTTAGCTGTAGGCCAAGGAGGGAAAGCATGAGTTTCAGGAAGAAATAATAGCATGATGTTTCTCAGAGCATGATACAGCAGCAACCACAACAAAGCCCTCAATATGGTGGGAATGTGGGGGCAATGAGAGGTGCTACAATGGATAATGTGATTGAGGAGGTTAGAATTGGAGAGGAAGGACCTCGTAATGAGGAAGACTTTAAGAACAAGGGGGAATCATTAAAATTTAAAAGGAAAGTGATATGGTTAGCTTATAATTTCACTCAACAATTCTATCAGAGATAGTTATTTTCTAAATTCTTGCTGTAATTAATTTATCAAATGCCACTGTGATGCCAAATACTTCACTCCCAATATATTACTGATTATTCACAATAACCTTTAAAGTAGATACATACCATCAGTATTCCAATTATGTAGATGGAAAATCTAACTCAAACAGGTTAAGTAATTTGCCCAAAGTCACCTAGCTAGTAAATGGTAGAGAACTTGATCAAAGAAAGATCTATTTTACTACAAAGCTTATGTTTTTTCCAATGGACCAGGCTGCCTTCCAATTATGCTCAGAACTAGCTGTTGAATGAAAATGCCAAAATATATTTGAAGTTTAACTAGAACTGAAGGAGCCTCAAAAACAGGTGAAAAGGTGTGGCAAGCGTAGGAGGTGAACAGGGTGGAGGTGAAAGGGTTGAGTGAATCAATTCCTTTTAGTAACAGACTCTACTGTATTTAGGGTTCTTATGCTCAAGAACCTGTCAGCCAACTGATGTAATCCTTTCAGAATAGGCAAGTTTTCTTTTACAAAGGGGAGCTTGATTACATTGGCAACTCCAAATAGTCCCCGTTACTTAGATTGTTTGAGTTTCTGGGCTCATCTTAAATAAGAGAAGTGAAAATGTTCTATTATCAATAAATGATGATTGTGGCCTTTTTACAGTAGCCTGCAATTTATATGAGCACTTCTAAAAGATCAGTAGCCACTAATTAAGTTTTAGTAAAGCATTAAAAGCAGATAGGCAGTGCAGGAGAACTTCATCAAAAGTTTTGTTATCTATCTTCCATTGCTCATTGAACCTCCTCTAGTTCAACCATATAAACTTAGTATTTGAAATACCTTATTCCTATGTCTATCTGTAAGCTAAGGATAGGTATTTGTAGCAGTTTTTAGTGAAATATAAATAACATACTTCAGTTGTTTTGTTCACAATGACTACATGTATAGTGTATGTTTACAAATTAAGGAATGCCCAGCTACAATCAATGAGTTTTCAGGACAAGAATTGTTCTTAGAGAACATCTGGTCCAGTCCCCTATTTTGTAGATTAAGGAACTGAGATTTAAATTGATCTAGAGATCTGTTGAACATTATTCCCTGTTTCTCTGCACAGTTGTTTCCCCCAAATATGTTTTAGCTGACTTTTTACCATCAATGGTTGGTAAAGCAATCTATTTTTAAAAACCCAAACCCCATCATCTATGTTATTTCTTTATTATACTAAGCTTCAAATCTCTGCTTCATGGAAGCATAGATAGTGGATCAAAAAGAACAAAATATAATATCTCTTTCATAGACAACATAAAATGTGTTTTGCCATTTTCTTTTTTGGAGGTGTTTTGAATGTCTCAATTCTCCTATAATTGGCAGCAGCAATGAAAGCTCCAGTAAAGGAGTAAGAATTGTTGAGGAAGTGTTTGATAAAAATGCATTAGCTCCATGGAGAAGCATATCCAGTTATTTCAACTCACCTGGTTTGACTGCGGAGTGTTACCTCACAGTGAGGAAGTGGAGCATTTAACGTCTTGCTCACCTTCTAAGTGACCCCTTCATACCACGCCTGTGTTGGGAGACAAAAACAAACACAGAGCTGAGAATTCCCAAGGGCTGAGGGCCAGGTAGTCCTCTCAGAACTACTCTAACCTGATACTTCCTGACTAAGGTGGGACTCTGGTAATCTTTGAGAAAACTAAAATCTCCCTTTCTTTTCTTCTTTGCCTTACCTATTCGTTTTGCTTAAAAATAACATCACACAATTCCAAATATTATAAATGATCTTATAAAGGTTCCCTCACCTACTTTCTGTTGGTAATTACTATCTAAAAAGAAAAGCAAGTGGCAAAGATTTTACAGTGGGACAGGGTTATTGATCTAGGAATAATCAAACAGCTTTAAGTAAAAGGATTGCTTTACCTTACAAGGAAGCGGCTGACTGAGAATTGCCAAGCACCTCACAAGCACCATGATGCCTTAAAATCCAGTGTGTGAGTAAGGCTTAAACTATCTGGTCCCTCCTACCTGGAGAAGACCATGCAGACTTTGGCCCACATTTTATGGTCAGAACAAGAGGCACTCTAGTCTTGAAGCGAGTCCCCAAATCTCAACACTTAATTAAATAGGAGGACTTTGTGGGTCCAGAATGAATATAGTTGTCAGGGAGAAGCTGTCCTGTAGGAGCCTGTGGTGTAGTGACTTGGAGGTAGCTGTAGGGCCTGGTTCTTGGCCCCGGTTTCCCAGAATGCCCAGGTGTACCATTTGCATAAAACAAGTGATGTGTCCCCTGGAGTTATTTAAAATGTAGCTGTGAAGAATACCTTTGATGTCTAAAACTTTAAGTGATTTGATTTATGATCAGAAATAGTTCATTCATTCTTCTGCTGCTCTGTTTATCTGGGGCTGATCATGTTTAAAATGTTAAGAGCCAATATTTTTTGAGTACTCGCTATGTGCCCAGCATTGGTCTAAGTACTTTATATATATTAATTCATTTGATTTGGGCAATGTTAATTTTTCCAATTTTTCTAAATTTGTTCAGTGAGTGACTTTCTGGGGTATCTATAGCAGCCAGACATCTCCATGGTCTTTGGGAAAAGAGAAGTCTCTTTCTTTCTACTTTCTAAGATTCTGTCAAAAAATCTCATACTCTGTCTACTTAACCAGGAAATATTGTCATTAAACACAATGGCCATGTATACCATGGTGCCCTAGCATGCACTAAGAACTGATATATCCAGGAGTATTGCAGAACCTGAGAAAACCACATGCATTTGAATTCTAGCTCCACTACTGACTAGGTGTATAACCTTTGGTGAGTTACTTTTCTAGCTTCAGTTTCCTCATCTATATAATAAGCATTAGGGTCCTTATCTCATAGGGGTTTATAAAAATCAAATGAATTAATGTATATAAAGTACTTAGACCAATGCTGGGTATATAGCAAGTACTCAAAAAATGTTGGCTCTTATCATTTTAAACATGGTCAGTCCCAGATCAACAGAGGAGCAGAAGAATCAATGAACTGTTTCTGATCATAAAGCAAATCACTTAAAATTTTAGACATCAAAAGTATTCTTTACAGCTACACATTTTAAACAACTCCAGGGGATACATCACTTGTTTTGTGCAAATGGTACACTTGGAGCTCTGTGGCGTGATGATCCTGATATGCTTTTACTTGCTCTCTGTGGTTCCCCAGCATCGTGTTTTTTGTTGTTGTTGTTTTTGTGGGATTTTTTTTTTTTTTGGTGGTGGGGGGCGGGGGGTTGCTTCTTTCTCCTCCACAAATAATGAATATTTTTACTGTTATGCTCTATATTGATTTCTTCTGTCACCAGTGACTAGAGTATAATTTATCCGAGGATATTTGAAAATAAGAACAAGTGTGTTCTTTTCTGGCAGTTTACTCCCAGATCTAAGACTCCTCGTGTGGTGAGATATGCAGCAAATTAACATATGAACCCAAGTGGTTAAGTCCCTCCAGAATTCGATGGAAAATTTCTTTAAGTTGCTGTTATTGCTTCTGCTGCTAAACCTGGGTGGAAGTTGCCAATCTTTTAAAACAAGCTTCTCGGTATTATTTTTAAAGGATGGAAAACCAAAGCTACCTACAATTATTGAGCATGTATTGTATGCAAAGAATTACATAGATATGAAATTATAAGAGAGACATTCTTCAGAGAGAAACTGAATTATGCTAAGTGTAAGTAAGCATTCATACTTGTTAAAAATTTTTTAATTTTTCCTTCCAAGAGATTTTTAAGTACACTTTGCTTAGAAAATGAAAGAATATTCCATCAGAGGAATAGAAATCCACTTCAGTTGAAATTGAGGCCCACTTCTGTGAAAACACCCAAATCCTCTCATAATCGAAGACTTGTTTATTCCAGGAAAAGCAAAACAAAACTACAAAAAAAAAAAAAAAACACACACACACAAAAACACCCTGATGTGAAATTACTGAGGCTGAAGAGACCGCTTGATTTTCTTCACAATTTCAACCTGCAAAAGTTTTGAGACAAAAAGTTTGCCAAAAATACCCATTTCTGAGTGGAGTTTTCCAAGCTCTTGCAATTGTAACATCAACCATCTCTTCTGCCTCCCATGGGGAAAACTTCTGCCAAAAGCATTCCTGTTTGCTGTCTGTGCTCTACACAGCCCTTCCCTTAGTGTTTTGTTACTTGGCCAAGTTAAAACAAAGCTAGGTAACGCATATAGGTGCCAAACATTTTTCAAAAGGTTTTATACATATTCACTCATTTAATCCATCCAAAAACTTTTTAAAATATTTCTACTGTTTTCAAGTGAGAAAACTGATGCATCCAGAGATAAAGGCAGTTGCCCAGAGTTGTACAAATGGAAGCACAGAATCAGGATTCAGACATAGGCCATACAGCTGCAGAGCTTCTGGTCTCTCAACCCTCCTTGCTGTACTGCTCCAAGACAGTGAGCGGTCTCCAGGTGGGTAATAATTCACCCCTGGGGCAAGCTTTCTTATTCTGATTTTCTCATCAAATTCTACAAAGTCTCAAAATTCTGGAATAGAAAAACTCTCCCTAATCATGTACCTGAATTTGATGAATAACTTTTCACAAAGCTGGTCTCTAAGTTACATTGCCTCTGAGAGAGAAGCAGCCCTGATTGGCCTTGGGCAAAATTGTGACATGGATGAAATTCTGTCTATAAAGAAGTGGCCCAGGAAGCCTGTTGTTTAGGGAAAACCCATTACATTTAGCAGTTGCTTGGGAAAGAAAGTGAGAGCCAGAGGGGGCTCGATGGCTGTACTTAAGAATGTCAAAAGTAGTTGTTATTGCTTATGAGAAGCGGGGAGAATAGGATGAGACTCGTGTAAAAACAAAACCAACAACCAAAAACAGTAACATAGTAACAGTCTGGGAACTACATAGCTAAAAGGGCATGTGAAAACGCTGCCATGATTTCAGGGACAGGGTGGGGCAAGGGAGAGGAGGTTATCTGCATACAATATTAGAATATTTTCAATATTTAGGAATGGGGCTTCTTAGGTTTGATTTGAAGGTGTTTGCATTGCTTCAAGGTAAACCCTATTAAGCCACTCCCCCAACCCCACTCCTACACTGGGACCCATCCATATATCTGTTATGATGGAAGGAGGTGTTAGTAGAAATCTGGGAAAGGTTGGTATCACCATTGTGTTCAGCAGCAGGGAAGCAGGAACCCAAAAACAGAGGGAGCTCCTGGGAGCTTTTGCTCAGTGGAAATTTGCAGAAATCACAGGAACAGCTCTGAATGTACCCGAGTCTTGGAATTAGGGCATTTTGCACAAGCATCACCTACATTCAAGGAGCAGGGTAGCCCTAGCCATCATGAAAATGAAATGTCTCCTAGTCTGGATACACTTCTCTCCCTAAGAACCCAGAGTTGTCATGGAACCACTTATTTAGTACCCTCAAAATTCAGCTTTACGTCTTTCTTGACTGAATTGGAAATAGATTCCTTGTCTGTTTTTCATATTCTATATTCCCTTGACTCCTTGTCATAGTTACTTTTTTTTCCTTCGTCACTGAAAAAAAGAGAGCTGTCACTTTCATTGCTAAGGTCTTCCTCAGAATCTTTCATTTTTTTCTGGAAATGACCTCAGGCTCCTTGCACACAAACACCGAAACTAAATAGTCATGTTATCACTGTGTTCCTAACCCTAGAGCTCTAGAGACACTTAGCATGGGTGTGGGTTTGCATAACAGGGAAACTGGTGTTGACCCAGTACCAATGCTAATTTGATGTTTAAAAAACTCAGGAATAATGCTTCAGTGATGCCAAGCTAGGGGTGTGTGTGTGTGTGTGTGTGTTTGTGTGTGTGCGTGTCTCAATCACCAGATGTATTTGACAGGGATACAAAGTTCAGGACAAAAGCAGAAAGAAAAAAAGGTTTGCATGAATGGATAGGGAGAATGGGTCCCTCTTCCAGGAAAGTTAATGACTCACTGTGTGACAATACATAAGTCATCTAGTCTCCATGTTCTATCTTCTACCTTTAAAATGGAGACTGCAACACTTGAGAATGTAAACACTCAAACAAAGTGTATCTCTAAGGTACACGAGACTCACTTAGGTACTCAAGTATATGCATCCTTGGAAAGATTTGAGTTGTGGGGAGAAAAATGCCTATGAAAGTGACCTTTTTAAGACTTTATGATACTATGAGGATATCTGAAAAAGTGAAAGCAAAATCATACTTACCAGAAAAATTAAAACAAGAAACTCAAATTATATGGAAACAGCGAGAGGATGGAATTGGGGGAAAGGGGTAGAGAAAACGAAAAAAAAAAATCCCAATATTCACCAAGGAAAGTATTATGAACTTTGTATACTTTTATTTTGTTTTTTTCAGGACAACTGTTCAACAACATTCTAGCATCTGCTGCCTCAATTCGTTTCTAATTCATATCTTTAGACACCTGTGCAATTGCAACAGTTCAGCATTCAAAGGACTTGGACTGGCAGATAAACATGTGATAAACACAGATAAAACAGCTCACTGTCTGTCCATCTTTTTTATCATTGGCAGGTGCTCTTGAAACAGAATATATAAAAGAAAAAAATAACCAAACCAACTCTTTGTTTTTGCCCTTTTGAATATATTGTAGGAAATAGAAGTTTCTGACGTTAGTCTACTCTGATTCAATTAAACAAATACCTTCTGCTTGCTCACCACCAAAATGAGGAAGCTGCTTGCCCACAAATTCTCTAAAGGAAGATTCAGAAGAAAAAGGAATTGCAGTTAATCCTTTCCCAGGTCACACCTAAAATAGGTCTCGGCTAATAGGGAAGTTATTTGTGTTTAAAATATAAATACACATTTTAGAATATGTCGAAGGAATCACTGATGAAAGAGTAGTCAGAACTTCAAGTCCCCATTTAAGGGGCTGGAAAATATGAGTACAGAATAGTATTTTCCAAACTGTGTCTTAGGGTCTGAGAACTTCTTTAGATATTCCTAGAAAAGATAAATCTATAAAGAGTGTTCCTTTGGTTAAGTAATTCTGGGGAAGACTGAGTAAAGAAATTATTGCTTTCTGCAAATTTTGGCAAATGTATATTATGAGTTTCTGAGAGAGCGATGTATACAGTAAGCAGCAACTCTCAAACGTGAAACTATTTTGGCAATGCCAAATAATATCTCATAATATCTCATGTTTTAAGGAAAACAGGCTGGAAAATGCTGGCACGGAACAAAATTGTACTTGAAGCTTTATCTAAGTGTAGATTATAGAATATCAGTAAATCAACATTTTGATATCACACCTGATCCACACTGGCCTTCCCATTTAATTTACTTCTAGTTGTGTGCTGATTTAATATTTATGCTGAGACGTCCAGACTTGACACTCAAATGTGAATGATAATGTCTTTTCTGATGTGCAGTGATGGGCAGTAAAACCAAAGAAAAGGATCCAAGTATCACTTAACAGAGGAGGGCAGTCACTGAGCACTGAAAG
The DNA here is from genome assembly GCA_963573385.1 of Cacajao melanocephalus. Taxonomy (NCBI): domain Eukaryota; kingdom Metazoa; phylum Chordata; class Mammalia; order Primates; family Pitheciidae; genus Cacajao; species Cacajao melanocephalus. Next base: position 125,223 of record CAUYLG010057138.1, read on the forward strand.
CAGTGGCAATAAATCACAGCTCCATACAAAGTTAGAAAGTGTCCTTTTGTGTTTAAATGGACACATGGTGTTTGAGAAAAGTCATATTATTTTTTTCTCTCAAAGTGTTTACATTTAGAAAAACATACTTTCTTTTCTCAGTGCAAAATCTCAATTGTTTTCCAACTAGCCCTGTTTCTCCTCGCTGCTTCTCAATTTGGAGTCCTGTTTTTCTGCAGCCCTGTGTGTCAGCTCCATTGCCCTTTTTTTGGGTGTGGATCCCATACCGATTCTGGTAGAAGGAGGACTTTAGCAAAAACAGAGAGTCATGTAGTTTGATACTGCCTGCTTGTTAAATCTTTGCTGTAACAACATTCTGTTCCTACTTGGTTAAGGTATATTGGAATTTTTCACATGAAAGCAAAGCTCCATATCAGCAATAGATGACATTAGAAGAAAGCCATTTAAAGTGACACAGAGACTTTAGTGTAATAGCTATAATTATTGCCACTGATGAGAATAATGGGGAAAGATATTCATATGTCAAGCAACAGATATTGAAAGAGCCTGAGTCAATCATCTTACATAACTATCCTTAAAAAATGTATAAGGACAGGAAGAAGATAAGAAGCAAAGCATAAGAAAGGAAATGTAGATGTTTTCTCTTAATTATGGTATCCAGAATGTGAGGGAAACAGAACAGTTGTATCTTGGCAGGAAGACTGTAAATGAAATGAGCTCTTTCATCCTTTCATTCCAGGATCAAAATTCAAGGAGAAAGTAATATTCCCACTGTATGGATCTTTTTCCTTCTGTTGACTCTTGTCTTCCCTGACAACCATGCAGAAAGCACTCTGGCATGGGCGGGTGACACAGGCTGCATAATACTGCCTATCAGTCATGTAGAACACACCCCACGGCGATCACAATTCTGATTCAAGGCGGGATAAAAAGAGTTCAGTGCACAATGTGGTGTTTAGGGAGGTGATCTGGAAGCATTAACCATACAACTTTGGCAGAAACTGCTTTGTGAATGTGTCAGTGATATCTCAAGTACATGAAAAACCAGCTTTACTGTCCCCTGATACAAGATTAATTTTTTTTTGTATTTCTAGAGCATTTATCATTGTATGGTAGACAAACATTATCCCTGTTTTTCAGCTGTAGAAACTGGAATGCTAAAAGGTTAAGCAACATTCAAAAAGTTACACAGTGAGTCATTTCTTGACTCGGGAAATAAACTGGATTCCATGATTCCCTTTTCCCTGATTTTGCTGGCCCTAAAGTGTCATTTAACACTATTTACAGAAGTGTTTTTCTTTGTTGTCTTGCAGTGAGCTCTGAGAATATTTTCTAAGACTTAAAAATCATGAAATCTGACATGTTTTAGGGAGCAGTAAAATTCAGTCAATAACATTAATGCGTGCAACCAGTTTTATTAGCACTGATTATGTATAGGAGCCAAAACTTTTCAGTCCTAGTTTTAAATCTACCCATGATTTAAATATATACACATGACCTCTCTTTGCCTTCAGTAAAACAGGGGTAATTATTCCTATTACAGATTTCATAAGAAAGTTATATGATTACATTACATGATATGCTTTTGGTTGAATAAGTGGAATTACTGAATATAATTTTTAAAAATGAGTATACCACTCTTCCTTTACAGGTAAAACTTTGGTAAGGTGTTATAAAAATGTTTAAAAACATTATCTAATTTTAGCATATGTGTTTGTAATTGTCAAAATATAAAACAGTCCCTCTGGAGGTATTTTGGTATGGCACAGTTAAAAATATATTGCCATAGCCAGTCCTTGTGCCAACCACAAGGTGGGTTGGGGGATTCTGTGGGGGATTAAGCCTAACCAAATAACCCAACTCTATTTCTCCAAATTTCCTGGGTGTTGCTCATTAGTTTTTCTGCCCTAGATACTATGTTTACACCCCATCTCTAGCTATACACGTTTTAAAACTATGGCTAAAACACAGAACTCCCAAATTTAGTTCCTTAGTACAACTGAACTGTGCTTTTCATAGGCTGCTGCTTTTAAAATGACTTTATTAAATGATAAAGAAAAACAGCAAGGAAGCAAATATAGGAAAGACAAAAAGAATAACAGAAGTCTAGTTTACGCACTGCAGCTTTCTGATTCAACTACTGCTAAGTAGAACTGAGCCCTGATAAAATCTGCCTGTCTTACTCCAGAAGTCGTTTTGAAGAGTATAGTGCAGGCCTTACATGCCTACTCTGTTTCCCTGGACTTTCTACATCTGGTTTCTAGCCTTGTTCCACATGGGAGATGCCATCAAATGAACTACCTCAGAGAGGCTTCCTCCAGAACGTCCTGACCTTTTGTCTCCGTTAATAGTTAGTGAAAGCCTCTGGGAGATTTCTGCCTGCCTTGGTTGTGCAGAAACCAGAGGGTGTAACCATCTTTGAATCAGTTAAGGAGAACAGCAAGACTGGGAGGACCCCTCATGATGCTAGCGGTGGTAGTAAAAGTGTGGCAACCCCACAGAAAAATAAAATTGGGGGACATGCCAGAGCAGCTTTATTTCCCACCCATTTCACCACCAAGCTTTTTTTTTTTTTTTTCTGTGACTAAATTTTGAGTTTCTAGATTTGGTTTTAGTAAAGAAAAATGTTGCCTTTGTAAGTTGGTGTCAGTATCTTCATTTTACAGATCAAGAGAGAGAGAGAAAAGCTCAGAAAGGTAAACAACTCATTCTTGGTTATGTAAGCATGAATTGGTAAAGCTGGAATTTGGATGCATTTACCTTTAAAGGGCATGCTCTTCTTTCTGTGGCATAAAGTTGTGCTCTCATCAGATAAGTCATGAGTCCCATGTGAAACACTGCAGAGTAGTCCTATGTGGGCAGGGGGGCTGCACCCACCAACTGACTTCCCAGGACCTCTGAGCAAGCACCTTTCCTCTGAGCTTGTTAAGAAATATTGTTAGTGGCACCCTATCAATAGTAAGAAATAGTTATTAATACTAACTAAAAAGTTTCTCTAACTAGTGGAGACTTTTTAAGAAAAAGAATTAAAACTCATAAGAAGAAAAAGATATGGTGAGCATAAAAATATGGTAATAATATAGTATTTCATCTTTTTAAAAAACCCTGCATATCTTTTAAACTTTCCATCTGATCCTTTGGAACTCTTCTAAACTCTTCTACATATCTTCTAAACTTTCCACCTGATCCTTTCTGAAGGTGATGAAAATTTCAAATATACAATCAGTTCTCATCATTTACAATTATGTCCTGTAAAATTGCTGCAAATACTAAGCCATCCTCCCAAGGGAAATACAGGGTTAGTTCCTTCCGTGCCTTGTCACAATTTCATTACCTGATGAATACATAACCTTCTTTTATGTCTGTTTCCATTAAAGAAATATTTAATATTATTGATTCATTAACATTGAACTTAGAGCCAACAGTACTGTAATTCATGAGTGAATAAAGCTTACCTAATACATATATTTTCTCCATAAGGCACATCACAGCCTTATGAACTCTAGACAGCACTTCAGCACGGTGCTTGGGGTTCTTTTTAAACTGTGAGACACAACAAAAAGCACAAAAATGCAGAAACAAGTGGCAATAAATAGACTGGGAAAAGGCTGCTTGTTTACAATACTAGAGCTGAATCAGGAAGGCAGAGCGTGGTTTTGTTCTACCTCCGCTGGGACGTGCTCAAATTTGTCCCTGCTCTGTTCATGAAAGAATCCAAAACACTGCTAGTATTGATTCTGGGGTTACAAATGAATTTTTGTGAGTAGGTGAATTCACTGATACAGAACCTACAAATAATGAGAATCAATTATAAATGCAATAAACAAGTTGAAATGAGTTTTAATCCTGTGGCTACTTACTTTCATATACACATTGACAAATTAGTGGACTTGATTTTTTTTTGACTTTTATTTTAGATTCTGGGGGTTCATGTGCAGGTTTGTTACAGAGATATATTGTGTAATGCTGAGGTTTGGAGTGTAATTGAACCTATCACCCAAGGAAGTGAGTGAGTGTAGCACTCAGTAGGCAGTTTTTTAACCCTTTCTCTCCACTCTTGTGTTCCCCAGTTTCTATTGTTCCCATCTTTCTATCCTTGCGTACACAATGTTTAGTTCCCACTTATAAGCGAGAACATGTGGTATTTGGTTTTCTGTTTCTGCGTTAGTTCGCTTAGTATAATGGCCTTCAGCTGCATCTATGTTCCTGCAAATGACATGGTTTTGTTCTTTTTTATGGCTGCATAGCATTCCATGCTGTGTATGTGCCACATTTTCTTTATCCATTCTACCACTGATGGGCACCTCGGCTGATTTCATGTCTTCACTTTTGTGAATAGTGCTGCGGTGAACATATGGGTGTGTGTGTCTTTATGGCAGAATGATTAATTTTCTTTGGGCATATACCTAGCAGTGGGATTGCTGGGTTGAATGGTAGTTCAACTCTTGGTTCTTTGAGAAATTTCTGAACTGCTGTCTACAGTGGCTGAACTAATTTACATCCCCAGCAGCAGTATATAAGCATTCCCTTCTCTCCACAACCCTACCAATATCTGTTATTTTTTGACTTTTAAGAAAAGCCATTCTAACTGGTGTGAAATGGTATCTCATTGTGGTTTTGATTTGCATTTCTCTGGTGAGGACTACACCAGCAAGTCTTTTGACCAGTTCTCACAGTAATTATCAACCTTGCTTCAGTCTACACCATTTGAAAGCTGATGATGCATTTTTGACTAAAGTTCTAAGGAGAAACCAATTCAAGTATAATAAATTTCAAAAGTATTATGTCTCAAAATTAAATCACTCAGAGATAAAAACAATAAGTGTTAGTAATAACATATGATAGTAGGGCCTAAACTGAAAAAGGGAAAGAATTAGAAGATGGTTTTGCATATATGCCAGACTTTCATTTCAACATAACTGGTGCTGTAATACCCTCCCACTGGCTTTTTCATACCAAGTGCTATAATCCCACACAGTCCACATGATGCTCTGTGCTATTAAGTGAAGTGACAGAAAAATAAGTGACAGAATAGCAGGGTTATATCATCCAATGCCTTGGAATTCATACCTAGAAAACAAGTAGTACAAGTCACATAGTGGAGAAGTCACTATCACTGATTAGTGATAAATAGTGGTCTTCACAATATGGTTTTATTATTAGTGGCTTGTTTTTTCATCAAAAGTCTATGCAAAATGAACATGGCCACAAATCATACATTTTGGATCGCTTAGATGTTCTATAACATGCTTGATTTATTTCGTAGGGTTTTGGTATAACTTTTAAAGGATACTAATATAAGTGTGTGTTGAGGGGTTGGGGAATGGAAGTGATGAAATTAAAAATATTGTATAGCTACAGACTGATTGCCATGTATGTGAAGGATGTTTGAAACGTTCAGATTAGTACTGGGATTGTGATTGACTTTGAGTTGCTTCGGGTCTAGTAGAAATCCGGTTATTTCCAAGCCTGTGAAATATGAAGTTCAAGAAAATTGAATCCTTGTGTAGCAGAACCATTTTTCTCACAATTTTTTAACCAATGAACATTGTGTGGGAAATTGATTCCATATGTTTTCAAGTCATTTATGCAACTTGAATAATTAAAATATTCATTGGTAAGAGCTGCCTGATGTCTTTAAAGTCAGGAAATTGTCTTATGCCAAAAGTAGACAAACTCAAACACCAAAAGGTCAAGCTAAGTTTGAAATTTTACAACATCCCAAAATGTAATTATTATAAAAAAATTTAAGTATTTGCAAATCCCTCATGCTTATAATCACATAGTAGAAATATAATAAATTCCTTTATCTTCACAGTGTTTATTGTTTCCTTTTTTATATTTGAAAAATCTTTGCCTATGTGTTTTTCTTTTGCTAAAGTTACCTACAGATTATGTTGGGGAAGAGCTTAGACTAATAATGATATTTACAACAAAATCTTGTCTCTTTTTGTAAAAAATAATAAAATTAATAAATGCTTCCAATTCCTTTCTAATTAAAAATAAAGGATAATGATGAAGATACATTTTGCTTCAATCATATCTAAATATTTCTAAGAGTGGCAATTAGGATTCCCATTTTTTAGATTGAGAAATCAAGGTCGCGATAGAATAGGCAGCCTGGGAAACCATATCTTAACTAAATAAGTTAAACTTTGCCTGAAACACTTTAGAAATACTTAATGAGAAGCAGGAACAATGGGAATAACTAATACGTTTGGCCCTAGTGAAATACTCAAGATTAATCTGCTTACTTCTATGTAAGAAGATGAGATGAAGAAAAATGTGAAAATAAGGAATACCGAAAATGCTACCAGGTTTATAGCATAAGGATGACAAAATTTGGAGCTGAAAGATCTACTTTCAAATTCTGACTCTTCTGTTTATTAGCGCTATGAGCTTAGGCAAGTCACTTGATCTCTGAGTCTCTATTCCCTCATCTCTTAAGTGAGAAGAATGACACCTTATAGATTTGTGAGGATAAAGTAAGATGTTATTGTATGAATAGTTCATAAAGTAAAAAGCACTATATATATATATATCATAATAATAATAACAATTATATGGAAATATAGGGGTAGTTCCTACCTATAATGAAATTAGAAATATTTAAATTTGACGCATGTTATTTATTTTGTTTCATATTACAGATTTAATTTTCCCTCATCCTTATTGTGAAACAGAATCTTACCAAAACATCACATGTAACTTATTTCAAAAAATTATTTTAAAAACTAAAAATACCTACTTATTTCCCATCTTTGCATCATTTTTACAAAAAGACCCCTTTCTTTGTTTTGTTTACTAAATTTAAAGCCTCTTTAATACCTTGTAAAATTAATTAATTTAATTTAACATGGACATTTAATTTAAGATGGACAGTGGCATTTCAATTACGATGTTCTTTCAGGAAAAAGAGAATCAGAGGGCCTGGGGCTGAGGGTCTGGGTGGCTGGTGGGGGCGGAGAAAGAAAACAAATCATTCAGTAAGAAACAAGCTGATACCTGCCAGAGCAATCCATGGAAGTCACCCCATTGCTGTGCATATTGTGTTTATGCTATAATTAAAAATGGATTAAGAAGAGCTAGAGCACAGCACCTCTGATTGCTACTCGCCTTCGCACTCAAGAACGAGAAAGCCATGGTGTTAAATTTAGCCAGTGGCACTCAACTAAGCCCAAGCTGTCTAGCCTGGCCTGTGGGATAGGAGTGCTTTAAAAAAAGGTGGACAGTTATTTTTCATCACTGATATGTTTATATTAAAATAGCAAAAAAAAAAAAAAAAAAAAAAAAAAAAAAGTTGATTTTTTTTTAAGCCAGAAATGCTATATATAACTAAGAAACTTGAGACCTTCTCTTCTCTCTACTCTTACTGTGATTCCTTGAGCTTTAGAATTGGTAATTCTGAATATATTGGGTCTTTTTATGTGCCTTATTGAGGTTTCGGATACGATATTTTCATTCTCTCAAAGAACATATGACTCTGTACGGGGGCCTTGGTAATCCATAAATTCTGGGGCGTTTAAAACCTTTTTTCTCAGTCTGTGAGGTGCTAGTTACCTACCCCTTTCCCTGAATAAGGAAGCTGCTTCTCTGTTCTTTGCCCTTTCCCTCTCCTCCTTTCAAAATGAGTTTCATTGTGTTTACCCAGAAATGGGGCTTTGTGGCAATTAAAAGATTCCAAAGTGGCAGAGGCTAACGTACCAGTAGAGCTGGATTCCAGCTTTCCATGGTAACACCCAGCTTCCCTTCTCTAACCACCTCCCTCTAGTCCACCCAGACAATTCTAATCCTACCTCTGTGGTTGCTCTGAAAAGGCATCCAGTTTGGTTATCAGAAAAGATCTTTCTTAAACAAATATTTACCAGCGTCTGTTTTACTCTTTGGAGGAATGAGTAAAGGAAGGGCTTGATTCTCTTAATCCTTTTGGATCACACATTGTGTAGCTGATGATAGAATGTAGTCAAGTGTACCAGCACTGGAGCCCAACCTGTAAGGAGAATGACACTTTATTGCCTCAGTGATCACAAACCTTAAGTGGCTTGATTGGCTACCCATCTCCTGGATGACAATTATTCCTATAGCCTTCCACTGCAAGTCCCTTCTTCTGCATGGCAGAAATCCAGGAACATTCCATGAGGGTTACGATATTTTCCTTTTACAATAATGGGCCTTACCTTTCTCTTGATTCCATGAACCCTTTAAATGTCAAAGTGATTCACATGGGAGGAACTGATCCTACACTCTTCATTGAAAAGCTTAAGGGTGTAAGATCTTCTCTCTCATGAAACAGTGTGATGCTTATCTTTTTGCTAATAATGCACTGCATGTTTGTCATCGTGACATTTCAGTCTGCATGTAGCCAGGAAGTCTGTTGGATAAAAAGGCACAAGGAATGTACAGAATTTGGAGAAAAGTATTTTCGATAGCCCTCACTTTTCCTACTTGTTTTAGGAACCCCTAATTACTGTGAAGAATTATCCCAATAAAGGATTGGTTCTCCATGTCCTTAGGTTGTTGGATATTTCATTTTTATTAGCCATATCTTAGTTTGAGGATGGTTTGCATCAGTAGTGACCCAAACCATTTTGTCTTTCACATAATCTGACTATATTTCCTATAAATGTTAATGGATGAAAGTATTCCTTCCAGTTGTTAATTTACCTCACATTTATTCTGAACTAGATTTCAAGATGCCCCTTTTGCAAATGAACAAGTCAGAAGAGTGAGATATTAAAATCTCAAGAAAGAACACACTAAGCATTTTAAAATTCATTGACAACAATATATTGAGAGCCTATTTTGCAATAGTTAGACTCTAGCAGGGACCAACTCCTCCAGTTAAGACCTAGATCCTATCCACTCCTGCCTACTCAGGGATATCACTGTGGTAGTTTTTTTCTCTCCTGTCTATGTCATCATCTTTCTCATCTGCATACAAATGTGCTGTTATATTCCCATCTTAGAAAGCCCTCTTTTGACCTGATTCACGCCAGCTACCGCTTCATTCCTCTCTTCCCTTTTTAGACAAAGTCCTTGGAGGTGTTGAGTTCACTTACAGTCTCTAAATTTTCTATTTTCTCTTGAACTTACTCCAATAAGGCCCCCACTACTCCAATGAAATAACTACTCTTGTCAGAGTCACAAATGAGCCTCACGTCACCAGATACAATGATCAGTTCTCTATCCTCATGTTCTTAACCTATAGTAGCATTTAACACTACCGTATCTAAAATGTATCTAAGTTGACATTATAGTGCACTATTTCTAAGATGCACAGCTTCAACTTTCTCTTATTGGCTGATGACCTTCAAGTCTACTTCTCGAATCCAGACCTGATATTTGTCAGAGGCATGGATGAATGAATGATGAATTAATTTCCTTTACTACACTTTATCTTAGGTGTTCTAACAATAATATTATTAAATGGAAAGCTCATTTAATACCTTAAGAACATTTACCTGTTACAACTTTACTGATAAGACTCTGAAATGTGGTCTTCTTTTTCCAAGGGAAGTAGCTTTAGTAACAGTCACAAAGGGCTACAGCTTTAGCCTTATGTTTTACAAACATTGAAAGTTGTACATGTATAGATAGGCTGCCATGCCAATTCTGTGATCTTTTTCAACCTATGAAAAGAATTAGCTTGGATGGTAATCCTCACCAATAATTAATTGGAATCTGTTCTATGGCCTCATAAAAGCATCATGGATAAAATATTATTTTATGCACTTGTCTTCCAGCTTGGCTCCTGCCTCTCCCGCCTATTCATACTGCTCTGGACCCAGCTCTGAGTCCCTATGGTTGACCTGTATTCTCACAACCAGGAAGCACAATGCCCAGCAGGTTCCTAGCCTGTCTGATCCTGTCCCAAAGCTTGGTAACCAAGTCCTGCTTTACTGATTGTGGTCTACTTAATTCCATGCTTCCTGGTTCTTGACCTTGGCTACAAACTGGTTTATGAAATATTCCTAATAGAGTGAACTTCCTGTAATAAGAGGACCCTTACAGTAAGATTTTAATTTCCTTATTAATGCAAGAATGAAACTGTTGATCAGAGTTGTAGTGTGGCCATGGATACACATATAGGTAAGACATACATTTTCTTACGTATTTTATTATAGTAACTCCCTCACCACTACTTTTACCATGTGGAACTTACAGTATCCTAGAATGATTTAGATTGGCATCAGTAATCCCTGCATTATAGAGGATTTTTTTTTAATCTGTGTCATAATGTGTTTTTTTCTTGATTAAGGATGAGACAGCAGGAAGGGTATGAGTAGGGGTATGAGGGAAGGAATTTATATTACTGTGTATGGGGCAATTGAGCTAAGCTATAAGGATGCAAAGGCATAAGAATGACACAATAGGCTTTGGGGACTCAAGGGGAAAGGGGGTGAGAGATAAAAAGACTATAAATAGGATGCAGTATATACTGCTTAGGTGATGGGTGCACCAAAATCTTATAAGAAGATTTATAAGAAGTTCTCTAAAGAACCTACTCATGTAACCAAACACCACTTGTTCCCCAATGACCTATGGAAATAAAAAATAAAATAATGTAGTTTGATGTGACAATCACTTTACAAATGTAACGAGATTTCCCCCTCTCAATAAACAATAAACCAAAAAGAAGGAGGAGGGGGAGAGGAAAGGAAGGAAGGAAGAAGGAAGGAAGGAAGAAAGGAAGGAAGGAAAAGAGGGAGGGAGGGCCGGCCCATAAGATCCACTAATCAAATATGCCAGATAATCTAGAAATTTATTTAGAGAATTTAATATTCTCCCTATAGTGATGGTTTAATTCCAGGGGTCCTAATGCAACTAAATGTGAGCTTGTAGTTGTTTCATGGAACATAGAAATGCTTTGTTCCATGAAACAACTACAGGCAGAAATTAAGCTCTGGAGAACTCTTAATATGATAATCACATGAGGCCTTGAGTTCAAGTCCTATTTTATAACAATGTTTTCAAAAAGATGCAGTTTATTGTGATTGGCTTAGAATAATGGAGTAGGCATTAGTTTCATTTTGGTTCTTCCTGCCAGTAAACGCTATGACCATAGCTATCTGTCTATACTCTTATTCTTACTTATGAAAAAACAGGAATCCCATAATTTATTTTATAAAACCTTGGGGTTACTTTTGAAGCACCACATTATTCCAATTCGTAAATATTAATGGCAGTGAGACCCAGAAAATTGCTGATTTAAAGAAGAAAATTGAATATTTTCACTGGAATCACTGGCAAGATATGCAGCAAAAGCTATCATTGCACATAGTGCTTGGTGGTTGATGCCCATATATCAGAAACCTCAGAAGAGAAGCCAACATTTGACTCAGCAGAAAGATTGATCCCTATTGCTGGATCCTCCCATTTGGAATAATGTTCCAGGAAGTTTGTACTACCACTCCCTATGCTGAATAAATACACAGATTCTGTTTTAATTATGCATCAATCTTTCCTTCATATGAAATTCCCAGATAGGTAGAATGGAAGGTCTTTGGTAGTTTACAGGAGTCAAGGACTAGTCTTTGTAGTTTAATGCTTAGAAGCCACTATTGTGCATAATATTTCATATGTGTAGCCCAGCAAGGTGCCTCTAATGGACAGCTGACTTAGTAAAAGAAAGTGTGACCACAGAAATCATTCTCACTAAAAATAGGTCCAAAGGTTACCTGTTTCAGGGTTCAGGCTTCTGCTGGCCAAGCCTGAGGATAGGGAGGAAACACTAGCATGGTGAGAGTTAAGTTGGTCTTTCCAGGTCTGCCCATGACCCTTCCATTAGGGCCTCTGTATCTCAAGCAATTGTAAAATGTTGAAGGATCAAGGACCAATAAAATTTTTTTGTTACTGAATACTATGTGCGTGTGTGTGTGTGTGTGTGTGTGTGTGTGTGTGTGTGTGTGTGTGTAAAAATCCTGACGTGGCATTGATTACATTTGAATCTTAAGCAGCAGACTTTTATGTCAATCAATAACTAAACTGGTATATTCTATGAGTTACATTTGTATTCATTCTTTCTCCTTGGTCTTGAAATAATCCCTCATATTTAACACTCAATTAAGGGAAGTGTACCTAGAATCTTAATAATGATGTAATATCAACTTCTTGATGCCTCCAGAACGTAGTGCCTGTGTTTTAACACACTCAAATATGCACTACATGGATTTTCGTGTCACCGCTATCTTTCACTGTGTTTCTGGATTCCTTACCGAAAAGAATCAGTGCTTTTAATACAGAACTTCAGCAATCATGTGCCTGGATTAATCTGTCATCATAGCATCGACACCCTTTGCAGCAAAAAGTTTAGAAACTCAAATTTCCTGGCTTCTGAACAACGCTTTGGCTAAGGAAAGAAAGACAGGAAAAGTTAGGCCCCTAGGTGACATCTTTCTGAGAAAAGATACAAGTTTATCAGATAAACTTAAATCAAAGAAAAAATTATTTTGAAAGAAATACATCTTGGAAAGTTTCTATAAGAATAACACAGAGCTCTGTCATCAACAAGGTGTAAGTCATTCATAATTAGGACTCTGTGAGAGATGACTCATGTCTCTTGGATAAATGAACATAAAAGCAATTAGTAGGGTGTGAATTATTTGGTTTCTAAATGGCCTGACAGTTATGACAACCAAATTTAGATTTTTATCTGTCCAATGCTGGTTCGATGTATTCAGTATTAAATTAACTCTTTTATTTCTTAGAGTCAGTGAGAAGCTTTCTTCAAAAACTTACTTTTAATATTTATGATTACACTTTCTTGTTGAAGGGAAGGGAACATGACAAAAAGATGTGATTCCAATAAGCAGCCACCAAATTGGGTGTGTAATCCCAGTGAGCATGTCCAATATAATGCGGAACTTCAAATCTCATGATGGACAGCCAAGCACCTGCTCAGTGTACACCATGCACGTGATAAACTGAGTGAGCTGGTAAACTTAATTGCACTGAATTCTGTAAAGGACGCTTCACATACTCAAGGCTGTCTCATTTCCTTGCTCAAGTGAAATTTATAACCTAACATGTACACATTGATATAAGCATAGAGAACTGAGGACCATGAAGAGATTAAGAAAGTAATCATATCCCAGTGATTTATTCCTTCAGTTTATCTGGGTGTTTACATAACAGCATGGAGGCAGACAGAATACTGCTTAAAAGCAATGTCTTGGAAATATGACTGAGCAGAGACCAAATACTGATTGCAAAAATTTCTAGTAAAATGACTTCATGCAATTTACTTCCTCTATGCCTCAGTTTCCTATTTCATAGAACTTACTATGGGGATTACTAATTCATGAACTTCTTGAAAATAGTGTCTATGTGCCTTTTGTTTGTTACTGAATATCTGGTACCCAGCATGCTATCTTAGCATATAGGAGGTGCTCAGTAATGTTAGATGAACAGTTACATAAAATGTTTACTATAGTCTCTGACATATTGAAGGAAATATGATGGCGGTGATAATTTCATTCTTAGGAGCTTTAAGAATCCTTCAGTGGTTTCCCAATGCACTTAGAATAATTTGTAAATTCCCATAAGGCCCTGAATGATCTTACTTGTTTCTGTTGTTCCAATTTTATCTTGAGTGAATCTTCTATTCCTTTTTTCTACCTCTAGCCACACTGCTCTTCTTCACTGTCTCAAATAAGCCAAAATGATTTCCTTCCTCAGGACCTTTACACATGCTTCTTTCATTATATTTTTGCCATTTCACATTCTGCATCCAGTTTTCTTTCGCAACTCCTGGCCCTTCTAACCGAGAGCTGTGCCAGGCACACTACCAGATGCTTTGCTGTGAAATCATAGAAGCAATAAACATGGAGGACTACAAACTTCTTATAGATTTCTACACTCACCTATTTCCTTATACACTGCAGAAGGTGAACAAATTTAGCTTCCTGAAAACTCAACAGGTTCACTTATGCCACAGCTGGTTAGTAACCTTTTTCTGATCATTTTTAGACCTTTACTTCCTCAGCTTTTTCTGCAGTTTCATAATGTGAAATTCCTATAATAAATTACATATCTAACATTGTAATTATTCTACTTTCCTGATTAAATACTGATTGCTAAAGTTATTGGTAATAGAACCTTTAAGGTTTTGGGGCAATAGAACCTTAAAGATTGGTATCTGTAGTTGGTTCTTATCTTACTGGATTTAAAGGCATCCATGTTCCTAGGACCAGTAGCAAAGGAGGCACCAATAATACACCGACAAAACAGTTATTTAAATAATCACATTCACATTTTGGCACCTGTAATCAAGTGCCTGTAGAAGACAAGGCTTTGGAATGATCAAATTTTTTTCCATGGAACATTCTAATAAAAATAAAGTGCATTATGTGGTTTGTTCATTGCTTTTAAATATAATAGAAAACTTGGAAAAAGAAAATAATATTTTTAGGACTTCAAATTGCCAGCTAAGTATATTAGATCAGGATGGAAGGAAATAAGATTAGATCAAGCTGAATTTCTTGATAAAGGTGCACTATGCAAAGATCCTGGATTCGTAATGTCACCTTAACCAACAAAGAGAAGCTCTAACAGTTTAGATGATTGATTGATGATGAAGGCTAGACCCAAAGGTAACCTACACTAAATCAAGCTGTAATACTAATGCTTTCCTGGTACACTAAAAAGAAAGATATCCAAAGGCTTAGGGAGATTTGAATAAAGGAGTAAATTTATCCTGTAAGATCTTTTTACCTACTCATTAATATTGAGAAGGTCTAGAAGACAACCCATTTACCAAGACTGTGGAAGGCTGAAAGAAATTCACTCCTGAGGAGAGCTTATGGCATCTTTGAAGAGTACTGTGGTGGCTAGTTTTACAGGCCAGGAATGATAGGGAAACTCTTGCCAGAAAACAGAACCCCTGGAATTCAGTGGAGATAATTAGAATTGCTAGATGTCAACAGCCAAATGGTAGCATATCATCATCAAAAAACAATGTGAACATGATGATCATCATGGGCAGCAGAGCCAAGGCAATAATTAGGATGACTTGACCAACAGAGCTCTTTGACATTGGCTAGATGATAATGATGTACGCAGAACTGGAATCGATTGACAGCCTACTAAAATCTTAATTAAGTGGAAAAGCTTTGAGTCTTATGAGCAAGAGTTTACTGGAGTCATCACAAGAGAGATGTGATCAGTCCTTCAACTAATTTTCAGACTTGAGCAAGTGAACAGATTCAGAGTACATTGAATGAATGGAAGGTCAGATTCCCTTGAGGAAAGACCCTGCTACATAGTCAACAATTTATACAGCATCCTTCCCCTCATCCTTCCCCCAGAGGGACCTGAGGTCACTTACCAGCATGACTATGCATTGGAAAATAGTAAATAATCAGATTTTTATAAGAGATTATTAGGCACTCTCTCTAAAATGAGATTAATTCCTGGAGATGCAAACAGAACTGTGGTCTAACACCTGGAATAGGGGCTTATTCAGGTCAGGTGATTGATGGAATATTCCCTTGGGTTCTGAGTGTGCCCAAATGCTCTTTGTGATTTTTTCCTCCAGTTTTAGAATTATGTACTTGGAGTGGATAAACTTAAAAATTTTCATAATCCTCATATTGGCTATTATGATAGGAAAGGCTATACTATGTGGAAACCACCAGAACTGGGTTTGCAAACAAAGATAATAAACCCAAAGTAATACTGCATTCCTGGAGGGATTGTAGAGATTAGTAATACCATCAAATACTTGAAGATGCAGAAGCAGTAAATCCCACCACATGCCTGTTTTACTTATCTATTTCTCTTGTGCAAAAGACAGATGAATCTCAAGAAATGACAGTGGATTATAATAAATTTAATCAACTGGTGACTACAATTGCAGCTATTGTACCAGATGTAATTTTTGCTGCTGGAGTTAAAGAAACACATTACCTATTACAACAGATAGATAGATAGATAGATAGATAGATAGATAGATAGATAGATACATACATACATACATAACATACATACATACATACATACATATCAATAGCTAGATAATGACTTGGCAACTGCAGTATTATCTGCAGATATAGTCTGCTAGTATCAGAGCAGTTTGCCTTCAATGGGCAGGACCAAAAACATACTATCATTGTATATCAACGGCTATATCAACTCTACAATTCTTGTTTATAATTTCATCTTCAGGAACTTTGAACACCTTTCCATGCTAGGGAACATCACATTTTTACATTACATTGATGATATCATACTGCTTAGACATAGAGAACATGAAACAGGAGCTACTTAATATCCTTTGGTAAGACCCATATACCGCAAAATGGGAAGTTCCACAAAAATTCAGAGACCTGACATCTTGGAGAAATTTCTAGGGATCTTTGGAGAGAGGTTTAGCAAGTTTTTGTTTGTATAAGTGATGGTTGCATTGTGTTAGATGGAACTATAATTTTGCTTTTATCTTTGCTGAGAAATTAAGTATTTATTTAACATAAATGCTAAATTGACAAGGTAGATTGTGTTGCTTTCATACTGTCATTTTAGCTGAATTGAAAGAACATTTTTATATGTTTCAGATTAGAGTTGTCTACTAGCGACATTTTATGTGAAATTTGAGAGGCAGAAGTGAAGCAACCATTATACTCTGAAGGCTGTACTTTTTTTTTTTTTAATTTTATCTAAAAGGATTTGACTCACTTTATTCACCAAATCTTGCATTTTTTTCAAACATCACACATTTGGCAGTTTAAAACCCAATGGCTGGGCTTCTTGTGCAGTTCTATGAACATTTAGATAAGAATCAACTATAACTCTTATACATTGCTGGAGTGAGAAGAAATTGGTTCAGCCACTTTGGAAAACTGTCAAAGGCTGTACTTTAAAGCTGATAAAGAACAAATATAGAGATGCCAGGGGGTTCCAACTGGTCCGTATCTTGCCCCACTGTGAATGTCTTCTTCCCAAATGCCCATTCGATTTCTGGCTAAGGATTTAGAAATAGGCTAAGTTCCTTGACAGCAAGATTCAGGTTAAATTTATTCTTAAATCACAGGGACAGGCAGTCAATAAATGCTTGTTGATTTTCTATAAATCAATCAATCAATTGCCCTTCTGTTTTCCCTTTGTATCATCTTCTATTAATGTGATAAGAATTGCAATTTGAGACCAGAAATAATCAAATATTTTAGTTCTCTTGTTTGACATATAAACAAACATTTTGCCTTTACCAAAATATAAACAACTAGTTTATAGAAGAAAAAGTACTAGGATTTCTTGTCTCTTGGCTCCTAGTCTCCTGCTTTGTCTTCTCCAGTATATGACTAAATTACAATGAAAACAACTTGCCATTGTAAAGTAATTTATATATTTCAAAGTGTCATATATGTTATCTTAGTTAATACTTTTCACTAACTCTAAGGTAAGCAGGACAGTGTGTTTGTTTTTAATAACAGAGACGAAAATAAATTAAGCTACTTATATGAGGTAATTTTTAATATAAAAATAAAACAATTTTTCCTTTTATACTTTTTAAGGGATATTATAAAAACTAATTGATTTGTATTCTATCTTGCACATGTCCGAATTTGTAGAATCTGTGAGTGCATTTGTGGAATATAGACCAAGAATCACTTCTTTCTACTATATTTATGATTAATGTGTATTATCATAGTACCCATCTGACTCTGGTGCCTGGCATAGATGGTGAGAACAGCGACCCCGTAGTTAATATTGTGAAAGACATTTGAAATGAGAGAGAAAAAGATCACTGCATATTCTTTCAATCTGGTTGTAGTCTAGCAGACTCTCTGGGTAATGTCTGATTCTGTGAGGGTGTGCACATTTGTTTGTCTTTGGTCAGTTTATTTAGCAACTTTGTGGGTTGAAAGTTAACTTGTGGAATGGTTTAGATGCTTTCTGTCCATCTTGAAGCAAATGAATCCTGTTCGTCACAAAGCAAATGAATTTTGTCCAGCAGAGAATACAAATCTCATTGCAGCATGCAGGTTGTAAGAGGGCATGGCATCTTTATTAACAGTGCCATCAGACTATCAAATGGAGAGGAGAAAATTATCCAAAGGAAATCGGGGTGTTCATGTGATGGGACACTTATGTCACTATTAATCAGATGGATGCAAATTATGTGATGATGAAAATCTTGTTTTTTGCCATCAGATTCCAAACATTATAAAGAGTGGCAATCACATGCAAGGCTGCTCACAGGGTAAGATGATAGGGTAAAGCTTTTTGGAGGACAATTTTAGTACTCAAAAAGCTATTTGCAAAGATATTGACCTGCAGCTTTATTCCTAGGCATCTATTGTGCAGTAATGCTTACATATGTGCACAAAAATATGAGCAGAGGATATTTGTTATGACATAGAAAATCAAGAAATTGTAAAGTGCTAAACGTACAACAATGGAAATAGTTAATACAAATTATGGTACATGAATACTATGAAATTCTCAGTATTTATTAAACAAAATGAGGACAATCTATGTGTATGAATATAAAAATATGTTTACATACACTGTTGGGTGAGCATAGAAAGGCAAGCTGGTATCATCTATAGATTCAGCACCATTGGTTAAAAAATTAGCACATAAAATGAACTTTTGGGATAATCTATACTAAGCAGCGTTTACCTGTTTAATAGTATTAACAATATTTACTTCTGGTAAATTAGGCCAGGTAAAGTAGGCCAAGTAAAGAGATAAAGTTATGTTTTTCTTTTTTGAGACAGAGTGTCACTCATCACCCATCACCCAGGCTGGAGCGCAGTGGCGCAATTTTGGCTCACTGCAACTCAGCCTCCCAAGTTCAAGTGATTCTCGTGCCTCCATCTTCTGAGTATCCAGGAATACAGGTGTGTGCCACCATGCCCAACTAATTTTTGTATTTTTAGTAGAGACGGGGTTTCTCTATATTGGCCAGACTGGTCTCAAACTTCTGACCTCAAGTGATCCGCCTACCTTGGCCTCCCAAAGTCCTGGAATTACAGGCATGAGCCACCGCACCCAGCCTCAATCATGCTTTTCCTAGGTCACTTTCCATTGTTTGAATTTGTTACCAAAAAATCAGGTATATATTTATTGCTTTTGTAGTATAAGAACTTTAAGAAAATAACTTCTCGTTCCTAGTTCAAATTTGAAGCAATGTAATTCTCTAGTTTTACCTGTAGTATTTAATCAACGTGATTATTTCCATGTGTTTCACTGCTGGGAAAGAAAAGAGAGAATAACTCAGAAGTTATTTCTTACAAAAGTGTTAGTTATGGAACCCTCTTAAAATATTGAAGCCGGAGACATTTATATCCAGCTTACCATTATTTTTAGATTGAAAAGAGCTGGGCAATTCTAGGCAAGTGACTTAAATTTTAAAAGCCTATGTTAATGAAGTGCCAGTTTCATTTCTGTGCTGAAGACTTTCTGTGTGGGACAACCAACATAATAGACTATTTTTCAAATATTTCACTTTCATAAATGGCTGCATTAGAATGTCAGGTGGTATGATATGAGGCAGAGGGAATTGAAAGAAAGACCTGAGCCCTATTCCTGGCACTGAGTCCTACTAGTTATGTGACCTTGCAAAATACACTTACCATCAGAGCCTCCAGTCCTTCATCTATAAAGTAATATTAATAAGAACTCTTCCATTTTCACAGGGTTGTCCTTTGAGCTTAATGAACTTTCATTTTAGAAAGCATTTTATAAACCAAATAAAAACATAAGGTATTACCATATCACATCCCACTTTATAGGTCTGCCTTCCTTTTTATTTTTCATTAGTTCTCAGTTACCTAGTAAAGTATCTGGCACTCAATATCTGTTTAATAAATAATTGAATTAGTGAATGAATGAATAAAATAGGGTTAGTTTCACTCCTCTGAGCCCTCATGCTTTTCTGATATTGTACAAGTTAACTGAAACAGGTGAAAGAGTTTGTTTAGGAAATCAAAAATTACCACATTCCACAGACTTAGAGCAGTTAATTTCTTGGGAGCAGAAAATCATTCCCCCTCTCCCACTGGGCTCAGAGGAATTCCATTAGGGCAGCCAGACAATAATCCACCAAAGCCACCACATCTCTGCTGGGCAGTAAAACACTCACAGGATTAGCTCAGTCAGTCTTGTCACATAATGGGTTTCTGAAGAGTCAGGAGCATCTTTTTCAGAATTTTTTATTTGGGGTCAGCCAGACAATTTTGAAAGCTATTGACTTTAAAGGGACAGAACAGGCAAAAAGCCTCCTTTGAAGCACAAAATTCATTGTTCTTTTCTTAAACAGTGAGCATTTAGATACCCATAGGATAGCAGGACAGTTTGCATTAACAAACTAAACCAAATCAAAACCAAAAAGCCTTTTCTTGCCCTTGCTTCATAGTGATGAAATGGTTTGTGAACTGATCTATACTCTAACCATGACTGTACTTGACATCTTTCAAAAGTAGCTTGAGTCTTAATTGATTGGTCTGGAAGGTTCTTTGGTGTAACCAAATTTCTCCAATTCCATTGCATTTCTTTGACTTCCTAAGCATCTTTCTCTGTAATACACATTCAGGGTTATACGGGCAATTATAAAATTAAATAATAAGTTCTAGAATCAAGTTTTAGCTCCAGTTGGTACAAATATTTAAAATATTAGATTTTATTTTCTTTCTCTTAGAAAAAAAAAAAGGAAGTATTCTAAAGAATATAAAAAGACTTCTTGAGTCCTAAGAGGTCATGAAGACAGCTTTGGAAATGTTATAAGCTTCAAGAGTCACACAAGATACACCTACTTCTCTTGCAAAAGGTAAACAGACCTGATTTTTTTCAATTGGATATTCTAAAAATATGGATATGTGGAGAAAGTTAATTTGGAAGAGGGTTGTTAGGATTCAATGTGAGTGACAGAGAAATATGAGGGAATGTACATGCCTTTACCTTGGTTCTCTGGCTTCTCCTTCCCCATTTTTAAGTATGGAATTCATGTAGATTTAATCAGCCTTTTTTGTGGTTTTTATTCATTCTGTCAGCAGGTGGTGCTGCATTATATGATGATCGTATGTGTAGCCCTCTTGTTTTGGCAATCAACAAGTTGTGGTCTAACTAGAGCTCACAATTAAGAGCATAATAGAGCTACAAGTTAAGATCATAAGTAGATGGTGGGCTTTTACTCTCCGTGAACTTGTCTATGTTTGTGCTTCTCTTTGCAGTGTAGTGTTGTGTAGTGTTGTTTTTTTCTTTTTTTCTTTTTCTTTTTTTTTGAGACAGAGTCTTGCTCTGTCACCAGACGCCAGGCTGGAGTGCAGTGGCGCAATCTCAGCTCACTGCAACCTCCGCCTCCCGGGTTCAAGCAATTCTCCTGCCTCAGCCTCCCGGGTAGCTGGGACTACAGGCGCACGCCACCATGCCCAGCTAATTTTTTGTGTTTTTAATAGAGACGGGGTTTCACCATGTTGGCCAGGATGGTCTCGATCTCTTGACCTTGTGATCTGCCCACCTCAGCTTCCCAAAGTGCTGGGATTACAGGCTTGAGCCACTGCGCCTGGCCAGTGTTGTTTTTTTCTTAATCCCCCAAGGAAGTTTCCTTTATTTTGTCTCAATGTGTTATTAAACATCACTTTATGGTTTTAAAAAGTAGCTTAACTAGTACCCCAAAACATAAAATACAATAAAAATTTAAAAAAAAAATCATTTGTTTTACTTTTTTCAAATTGTAATATGTCCTCTTTAATTTTTGCACTCTGGTGAGATATTGTTTATCAGGTAATGCCAAACTGAAACTTATGCCATGTTGGATGTGTCATGAAATTCTGATCATCTCTATCTCTGTAGTTATTAAGGATGAATATGGGTAAATGAAACCTGCATGAGATAATAGCATATCAGAGTTGATTAGGGCTATCAAAACTTATTTAAAGGACTCATTATACTGGTAAGTTTTGTTGCCACCATAGAATATAGGGCATACTCATTTTAAAAAATTAATAAAATTTTTAAAATCAATAAAACTTAATAAATTAAATAAGCTATTATTTAAATTGATAAATTAAATAATTTTTTATTAAACCAAAGTTTAAAAAACTATGTTAATCCATTCTGTATTAAGGAGCAGTGGCTCACACCTGTAATCCCAGCACTTTGAGAGGCCAAGGTGGGCAGATCACAAGGTCAGGAGTTTGAGACCAACCTGACCAACATGGTGAATCTCTGTCTCTACTAAAAATACAAAAATTAGCCAGGCATGGTGGCGTGTGCCTTTAATCCCAGCTACTTAGGAGGCTGAGGTAGGAGAATCGCTTGAATCCAGGAGGCGGAGGTTGCAGTGATCTGATATCACACCACTGTACTCCAGTCTGGGCAACAGAGCGAGACGCCATCTAAAAATTAAAAAATGCCAGATCTCGTGTGAAGTCAGAGTAAGAACTCACTCATTACTGTAAGGAGGGCACTAAGCTGTTCATGAGGGATCTGTCCCATGTGACCCAATCAATTCCCACTAGGCCCCACCATCAACATTGGGGATTACATTCAATTTAAGATTTGGAGGGGACAAACACCCAGAATATATCAGAAAACAAAATTTGTTTTGCTTCTAATTTGTAAATTTCAAAGAGAATATTCCAGACCAGATAAATTATCAGATTTTGATTTAGATCTCTCTTAAAGTATATTTTAAACTACTACATAAAGGGACACTGGTCTCTGAACTAGTGTAGTTTAATATTCTGATATCTCTGTCAAAGCTACATGCTGTAGATAGTAACAACAGGTCCCGGATGTTTTAAGTTAATTCTTATTTTAGATATGCCCATTGCCTCTTAAGCATATATACTTATAAACAGTAAGCCATCTATGTTTATTTTTTTTTCTTTTTCATACAAAAGCCTCTTGACAAGCCATTTTCCTTTCTTGCTTTATATGTTCTCTTTTCTCCTCTTTCTTTTCTCTGCAAAAATCCCATATGATAAATTCCACTTACATAACTGCCTTTTCTGACTGTATAGTTTTTTTTCTTTCACTTTGCCTTGCATCGTCTTAAATAATTCTTTTAAGTTTATAGTAATAGCTTAGGTTGTATTAGTTGAACTTCTTTTTCTAATGTTCAGCAATAGCTGGTAAAGCAATAGTCGCACCTTCAATGTATCTTGATGGGCCACAGTCATTTTCTGTTACTCTTCCTACATTCCATCAGCTGGACCCTCAAACCTCACTCTAAGCCCCCTGCTAAAACCCTATCCCAAAGGCTCAATTTTTAGATAATTTTTAATTGTAATAATCAAAATTTCAATGAATTATAAATTTTCAAAAGATAGGAAGCATCAGTTTGGCCATTTATTTTCCTAAAAACTTTTGTCAGCTTTGTCCTGTAAAGAAAGTGGTTATATGAAAGAAACAGTAACTTCTTAATTTTCCTCCTTTGAGGGGAGGGCTGTGGTTCTTGTGAGCAATCATTATCTTTTAAGGTCATGAAATAATATATAATGTAAGGCTTCCCCTACTTAATATAGATTAAGCTACATCAATGGCTAGGGAGGGAATCACCATATTTTGAGTGAACTTTGTGTGCTAGGTGATGATTATATTGCCAAAGTCTCATTTAGGGGTGAGGTTAAAATGAATGATAAATAAAAAAGAATTATTTTAGGATACATTATTTTTAATATTTCTTAGTAGCACAAAAGGCCAAGAGAAAGCTTTATGAAACTACCTGTGAATAAATTTTAAAATAACAAATGAATATGTTTTTGGTAGTGTTGAATAATGTGCAGAAATCACTCATGTAGGAAATAATTATAACAAGTAATTTAACAAGGCTTAAAGGATTAGACAGTTTTATAAGCATTAATGACATACCTGTTGCTGATAGAAGAAAAACAAAAGGATATAGAGCACACATGCTCCATCATGAGTTGCTGTCATTCTAACATATTATTCCAAGGATGTGGGGGTAGGGAGTCGGAAGGGTGTCCTTATGACAAAGGAAAGAATTTTGACAACTCAAGTGTCATTAAATAGTAGCTGTACTGACAGGCTTCCCAGTAAAGGCCAGTAAGGTCAGTAGGGAGGCCACATGAGGTCACACCATGGGGAAAGGCACAGAAGGATTAAATAAATTCAGATAACCTGTATATTCCCAAACTGTCACTTACAACGTGGAGAAACAATGACTAAGGTCATGGCCTGACAATAATAATACTAATTAAGTTGTTATATATCAAATTAGTTTTCAGTAATATAAATCTTAAATTATTATACATAATAATAACTAAATTATTACTGTAGAATAAATGACAGATTCTAACCTCATCTAGATTTCACCAAACTGGATTATTGGGAAGTGAGAGAGGAAGGAGTTGAAGCTATTGATAGTATAGTTCAAAATCCAGGTTCAAGATTCCCTAACCACTCAAACTGCAACTGGTGAACATTAAGAAACAAACAAACAGAAAACAAAACAAAAATGTAGCATGTTTGCTGATCTAACTTTTGTTGTTGTTGTTATTGTTGTTTGAGGCAGGGTCTTGCTCTGTCACCTAGGCTGGTGTGAAGTGGCTTGATCAAGCTTCACTCCAACCTCTGCCTTAGGGGCTCAAGTGATCCTCCCACCCTAGCCACTGGAGTAGCTTGTAGAACAGGCACGTGCTGCTACTCCCAACTACTTGCTTTTTGTGGGTTTATTTTGTATTTTTTGCAGAAACTGGGTTTCTCCATGGTGTCCAGGCTGGTCTCAAACTCCTGGGCTCAAGCCATCTGCCCACCTTGGCCTTGCAAAGTACTGGAATTATAGGTGTGAGCCACCATGCTTGGCCTGATCTAACTTCTATATGATCACTTTGTTTTCAAATATATTTTTCTCTTTCTGACTTTAAGATCTAACATAAAAATGTTTGTAGTTTAGTGCATCCAAAGGTAAAGATCAAGTTTTCCTGGCACATTTGTAGGCTTGATGATTGCTTCCACAGATAAATGAAAATTTGTTAAAAGTAAAACATACATGCTAGAAAAGATATTATATATGTATATATGTTTTTAAAATTAAAGACAATAGTGGGCTTATTATAAAAAGCAGCAGAACCCTGACACATCCAATCCCATTTCAATTCCCTATAACCTAAGACAACTATTTACAACACTTTCAGCTATACATTCTGGTATTTAATTCTATATTACCAAGTAACATGCTTTATAGCTATGTATTTGCTCTTTAGTTTTATATATTACCCACAAATTTCTTATTACAAAAGATGAGAATTTGTCTTTTTATACCCTTCCCCGTCACCACCACCAGTCTTTGACCCCCATCCCCTACACCCCACCACACACACTTACTTCACTTTTTCATATTTTACCAATAGACATACTTCACCATTTGGAGTTGGTCAGTATTTATCTTATTAATATCATTCTTATGTGAATATTATTCAGAGATCATGAATATAGTGATACTGCATTTTGCTTCTTACAACACTTGTTTTTTCTGGAGTGTATATTTGCCTTTGTTTTTATTTTTTAGTTTCCTACATACCAATCATTAATTTATCTTCTGATTGTCAGTAACTAAGACAAAATTATCCACTTAATAATATTTTTTAAATTAAGTATCATTTTATTATTTATGTTTTCTGGAGACTTGTGTTCACCAGCTACAATCCACAGATATTTATCTCTAGGCTTTCTATGCCACTATCTCCTGAGGTTTCTCTGAATTAGTATCTTCAGATTTTTCTTCATCTTTTTTTGGGGTTTCTTCCTCATTTTGGTGGAAAATATCATCCAATAACTTCTTGAGAAAAATTTATAAGAGATAAATCTTTTGAGTCCATCTCTGAAAAATGCTTCTATTTTAGTTGTTTACATGATTAATACTCAGGCTATGTGTAGATTTATAGATTAGAAATAATTTTTTTTCATCACTTTTAAGGCATTGGGCCATTGCCTTCTACTGTCTAGTGTTGCTGGACATCAGAGGTTAAGAGGTTTGTGTGTCATGTGTTCTGAGTTTTTTCTTTTCTGTCTCTGAAAGCTTTTAGAATTTTTAAAATCCATGTGACATTTCACAGGGATCTCCTTAGTGTGGACTCATAAAAATCATTGTATAGAATCCCAGAAGTTATTTAAATCTGGGAATTCACATTCTTTAGTTCTAGGAAATTTGTTCTTTCTCTTAAAAACCCCTATTTTTGAAAGTTATACTCTTAGACTTTCTAATTTTCTTACCTTTTTTTGTTTTACCTTCTTAGAGATATCTCTAATGTTATTTTCATAAACTTTTAATTTCTGCTATCATATTTTTCATTTTTAATATTTCTTCATATTTGGTTGTTTCTTTTAAAAATTATAGTACTTTGTTCTCATTTCATGGACATAGTACCAGATAATGTTTTTTGTACATTATCTTTTGATACTATTGTATCTGTGCTTGTTTTTTGTTTTGGACTCTTCATGTTTGAAACTTTTCTCCAATTTATAATGATCCTAAAATGTTTGTTTGTGTTATGCTGAGAAATATAAAATTGCTATTTTTGTAGGTTAAAAATGATTGAATATTGCCAATTTCATATAGTTTAAGAGTAATATCTTAAAAAGCTGAAGCACTAGGTGTAAAGTGGCAGTTGTTGAGTTTGATAATTTAGTATGTAGACTCTTAATTAATCCCACTGGCACCTTACCTCCACAGCTGTGCCTGATTACTTGAGTACAGAGCCTGTCTTGTCCAACTTTTCCAGAAAGCAAACCTCCAGTCTTCTCGGAGTAAAAAAGGATTAGTAGCCTAATAGTACAGATAAGGGAAGATAATCCAGAAATATAACTAAAATTTTAGCTAGTTTTATTTTTCATGCTATCCTCCAGTTTTAGAAGTATTTGAAGTGAGCAATTCCTAAGCCTTTCCAAAGTTCTGCAATGGGTATTAACTTGTTTCTTGTTCTCCTTTCTGCCCCTGCCTAGTATTTCATTAAGTTGGTTACCATTCATACATCCACTTCCCACTTTCTAACATTTTGACTTCTGTTTTCTGTTGTTTCTTCTCCTGTTATTTTTGTAGTGGCATGACTTTTTTTATTCCTGTTGTGCATTTTGGAGCAAGAACAGAGATAAATGCATGTGTTCGATCAATGTGTTGGTATCATTTAGTTTCATTATCCACTTTGTAGGAATACAAAATTCCAGAAAAGTGGTTTGACCAAGACATTTAGGGTTTAGTGGCAGAGCCAGGACTAGACTCCACATCCCTGACTCCCAATATAATTTTCTGCTGCACCACTTTTATAACAGGCCTTTATTCTTTCCTCTTCGTCACACAAATGACTGAATTTTTATTTAAGGAACTTACCTCTACCTGTTTAATAATTTAATATCCACAAGACTACTGCGATTCATTATTTGGCACACTGTTTCTGTAAAGTGCTTTTCTATCATTATCCCAATATATATGTGTGCCACACTAGTGAATGATGAAGTATTTACGTTTTCACAAGTAGTGCAGCTAAAAGTAGACCATCATTACATTTATATATTTGAAACCTAGAGAATAAATTTTGGGGGTTGCAGATAACAGTGTTTTTCTTTTTTAATAATTGTAAGAACAGAATGAATGATCTTCATGATTGATCTAAGCTTATAATCCTCATCCCCACTTTAGCATTTTTCTCTTATTATAATGACTTTGTAGTTTTTTAGTGATATGATACAATTTTCCTAATTTAAAAATTAATCACTGTAGAAAAGTATGAAGAAAAAATAGCTACAAATTATTCCAAATACTGAAACACAACTGTAAACCTGATTTCAGATATCACTTTTGCATTCATAGAAAAATTTATGGAGGAAAGGAGATTTGTCATAATAATTTTACAACAATAGGGTATTTAATAAAATCCACTTAATGATACTTGAAGGAAATTTAATAGAAAAAAAGGAAATCAGATGAAAACTGCATGAGTTATTGGACTTCAGATAAACATGGCTTCATCATATAAAGAAAGCATTAAGAAGTGGTCCCTTTAACTTGTGTTTTGGTTTCACTCTGAATAAATTGACTCCCATTTGTGAAGATTCCTATGTTGTTCAGAGACTAGCTTTCTGGTTAATGGTTAAAAGTTGTAGACTCTGAAACATTCAAGTCCTATCTCTTCTACTCAATAGCTGTATGAAGTCGGGCACATTTCTAAGCTCTCCATGCCTCAGTCTCCTTATCTGTTATGGCAAGAATAACAGCAGATGCCTCAAAAGAGCTTTGTGATGATTAAAAGAGTCCTTAAAACACTTAAGAAAAACTATGAGCCTCTACAAGCATTATAAATTATTATTCACTCTCCCTTTTCAAACTCCTTCAATCTGGTACTTGTTGACTATATTATTTTTGGGTTATCATACCGTATACTATTTATATCCTATATTGTAATGTTAATTTTACATATTGTTTAGTCTGTAAATTCAGTTCCTCTCCAGCCTAAAGAATCAAGTTTGGCTGGGCTCAGCGGCTCATGCTTGCAATCCCAGCTCTTTGGGAGGCCGAGGCGGGCAGATCACCTAAGGTGGAGAGTTTGAGACCAGCCTGACCAACCTGGAGAAACCCCATCTCTACTAAAAATACAAAATTAACTGGTAGTGGTGGCACATGCCTGTAACACCAGCACTCTGGAGGCTGAGGCAGGAGAATCACTTGAAGCCGGGAGGTGGAGGTTGCGGTGAGCCGAGATCGTGTCACTGCACTCCAGTCTGGGCAACAAGAACCAGATTGAAGTTTATCTGAAACTCCATCTCAGGTTAAAAAAAAAAAAAAAAAAGAATCAATTTCAATCTTAGTGCTATAGCTCTTGGCAACGTCCTCTGCTCCCTGTTAACCTTCCCTGTCCTCATCTAGTACTCTCCATATCTTCAATTTCAAACATGTTCTCCTTCCATGGACATGCCAGGCTCTTTAAAACCTTTATGCCTTGGCTTATAATGGTGGCTTTGTTTGGAATACCATTTGTCTCCAGCCAACTTGGCAGATATCTACTTAGCTTGCAACATAAACTTTCCCCATTTCAATAAGTGATCCCACAGTCCTACCAATCACTTTGACCCCCAAACCTAGGACTTATCCTCTACTACTTTTTTTTTTAACTTACTTATCCTTTACTTTTCTTTCTACCTCATACTCCAAATCTCATCTAATAGTGAGTTCTGTCAGTTTACATCTAAACTATTTTCCAAATCCAATCACTTTTCATCCTCTTCCCTGCTACCATTCTGATTCAAGCCATCATCATGTCTTGCTTGAATGACCCCAAGGATTTCCTGAACCATCTCCCTTCTTCTAACCTTGTCGCTTTACAGTCTGTCCTTTACACAACCAGAACAATTCTCTCTTCTCCTCTGTTGCAAAGTTGTCCTGGTTTTATGAGAACTCTGAGGTTTTGCCAGAGTTATTTTTGTTGGATGCTGCTATAAAATGTTTTTTTTTAAAGTTAGGATGTTCAGTAACTATGTAGTAAAAGTTGGACATAATCCTTAGATATTGCATTTCTTCTTTAACCAAAAATCTTTGTGTTGTAGTTACGAAATACTGTCTCTCTCTTTTTTTTAATGGCAGGAAACAAATTCTCTACCCTTTTCTCCAAAATTTGAGGTCAATTTTTAAAACACATTTTCATTTGCTCTTGAATTTTTAAATATTTTGCATGCTATGAATAAGACTATGGGGTGAGAAATTTACCTTAGATTCTTAGATGTGTGAGTTATTGTGCACAATTATATTTCTGAAAACATTCTTTGGGCATTTAAATGTTGTCTTGTTCTTTGTGAAATAAAGTCCTTCTCTTTCTACTAGTCTTAAGATTTCTCCTAGAAAAGTTTCACTTTTGTTATTTTCAACTGACAAGAAAAAAAGAAGGAAGGATAGAAGAAAGGAAATAAGGCAGGGAGGAAGGGAGGGAGGGAGGAAAATATATAATGCATGCCAAAATTCCTTATCATTGAAACAAAAGTGAATGGCTAATATTCTACTAGTACAGGTTGAATATTTCTTATCTATAATGCTTGGGACCAGAAATGTTTTTGATTTTGGATTTGTTGCATATATATATGCACACACACACACACACATACACACACATATATGTATATAAAATATCTTGGAGATGGAACTCAAATCTAAACATGAAATTTATGTTTCATATACACCTTATACACATCACCTAAAAGTAATTTTAGACAATCATTTAAAATAATTTTGTGTGTGAAACACAGTTTGTGTACATTGAACCATCAGAAGCAAAGGTGTCACTATCTCAGCCACCCCCATGGATAATCTGTGGTGGTCTAGCATCACCATCATTCCTGACTGAATTATATGCTACTGACAAGCAATCATTTTTTAACACTTATTTATACATAAGTACTTAGCAGTAAAAAATATGACACACCATTGATACAGTGAAAAAAAACAAACAAAAACCAAATGTGTTCAGAAGAACTAGCAGCACAGTAGCATCACCAGAACACCCATCTCATCTGTTAACAGTAACAACGAACAATAGCAGGCTTTTAGTCTCCACCTGTGATGCTGTGTTTTGATTAAAAGGTTACTTTTAATCAAAAATATTTTATTTTTGTAAGAAAAATCATCAAAGGCAGTGAAGGATCAGGAAGTAGGTCCTCTAGGGATGAGGAGGCATTCTGCTGGATGGTTTTTAAAAATATTTCCTCCAGAGTAATCTGTCTCATTAACAACAGCTTTTGTCTTAACAAGGCTTTCCTTGATTTTATAAACATACATGATTTCTTGGTCTGTTATGAATGCGTGGTACTCTAGTCCTTCAATTAGTTCATCACACATTTTTCCATGTCATCTTTAGATACCTTTTCTGCAGTGCTAATAATGTCATCTTCATCATCACTATTATCAGGATTACCTTAAATCAGAACCATGTTGTCTATTTTACCATCAGTCAATAAATGAAAAACTGAAGCCCCATTAT
This sequence comes from Cacajao melanocephalus, assembly GCA_963573385.1. NCBI lineage: Eukaryota > Metazoa > Chordata > Mammalia > Primates > Pitheciidae > Cacajao > Cacajao melanocephalus. Next base: position 156,149 of record CAUYLG010057138.1, read on the forward strand.
CAGTGTCAACAACTTCTTCAGTGTCCACTTTTTCAGCTGACTAATGTACTCTGAAGGTATATTTTTGCATATGTAAGAAGATCAGGCATAATTTTTTTCTCGCTTGATGTAAGAACCCTCCAAAGTCACCATGTTGTTCATCATCATCCATGAACCTAATTGCAGGCCAGAGGTTGCACCAGGCATATACAACTGTCTGTAGTCACTGTGTTCCAAGTATTGGCAACAGCATGGTATCCTTCATGCTAAACTCTGTTGGAAAACCTTCTATATCAACACCTGTGTTCATTGCTCTTAGCATGCTGTTGAAGAAAGCGTTTTCATATTTACTCTTCATTGATGTAAGGATACCCTGGGCATATGGCTAAATTAATAAAGTCAAATTTGGGAGAAAATCTATGATATAAGCATTACTTTTGATGAAGATTTCAGCTGGAGGATGAGCAGAAAAGTTGTCAAGGGTTAACAAAATTTTGCAGTTGTCATCTAGTATAGCTTCCCTGCGGTGAGCATGAACTGCTGGTAGAAAATGTCTGTGAAACTAATCATAAAAGATTTCTCTGGTGATCCAACCATTTTTGTTAGCATAATAATTGACTGGTAAGAAACACATTCTTTGAAAACAGTGAGGACACAAACTTTGGCCTGTCATAGCAAGTTTATTCTTATGCATGCCTGCTGCATTAGCATATCCCAGCACAGTTATTCTCTCCTTGGCATTCTTAATTCATGTAGGAACTGTCTCATCAGCTGTAATCAGAGTCTTTTGGGGGCAATAACATGAAAACAGTGATGTTTTATCAACATCATAGATTTGTTCTGGTGTCACATTTTCATCAGTGATGACCTCAGCAAAATTGTGAATGAATTTCTCTACTGCTTCATGATCTTCAGATGGCTCATGACCACAAATCTTTAAAAATTTGATGTGGTGGCTTTTCTTACATTTCTGCAATTAGTCTATTGAATATTAACAGTGCCCTTCAATTTTCAGTTTATCAAGGTAGATATTTACTAGTTTCATACTCCGCATTCTATTATGTGGCACTGTTCACTGCAGTGCTAATGAATCCATTCTTTCATTACATGATGGAGATCTTCATTTTTAGATTTATGGAGTGTTTTCTATTTTTATTGATTTCTGTGCATCATTTTCAACACAGAACTTCAGCATTTTATCCTTCTGTTTCTTCAGGTTATATATGTCGGTCATTCCAATACCATTCTGTTCTATAACACATTTCACACTTATACCACTGTCCAGTTTCTCCAACAGCTTAACTTTCTGTGCTACAGATAAACATAAATGCTTCCTTTTTTGCCACTGTTACTCCTAGGTGTATTTGCTGGTTTTGTTGACATTTTCAACAATATCTATATACCACAGGGCAGAGAACAAGAAAAAAAAACCCACAGTGACTAATACATTTAGTTTTTGGCCCTATGTGGGGCATTGCTGGTGTGTCCAGCCCACACGCATGCCATTTTATTACACTTTGTGAGTGTGATTGCACAGATGAATTTCAGGATGCATAGAAAAGATATCGTACAGCTGAAAAGGGCTAGGAGTGTCTTTTTTATTTTCTCGGAAACACTAAATAAGCTGTGTATTACACTCCCATCACTTGAGGTCAGGTGTGGAATTTTCTACTTGTGGCATTGTATCAGCACACACAAATTTCAGATTTTAGAGCATTTCAGATTTTGTTGTTGTTGTTTTTTTTACATTAAGAATGCTCAAACTGTAGTAATACTACTTTTCCTAGCATTACTAGCAATGATAGTAATAGCAACAACAGACATTTGTCAAATATTCTCTGTGTTCCAGGCCAGAAGAAAACATTTTACAAGCATCATCTCATTTAGTATCCATGCTACAATTTAATACTGGTGCTACAAGATGTTAAATAACTTACCCCTGGTCACCCAGATAGTGTGTACCATTGCTAAACTTGAACCCAGGTCTTCTAATCTGATGCTCTGATGCTATGCAACACTCTTTTACAGTATCCCTCATTATTAAATAATGAGTACAAATTTAAAAATATACTTCAAGGTTCTGTTAAGAAACTGAAGATATTTGTGGTTAGGGTTTTTGTTTCCTCCATTGAAAAGTAGATTGTGTTTCACAGTTTTAAATCACAACAATTCCATTAGCATTCAGCTTTTGCTGTGAAAGGGTTTGAATCTTTGCCATAAAATGCCCTTTAAAGTAAAATTTGGCCAAGTTGTAGCCTAGAAGCAATAGTGGGACACAATTGATCTACTAAAATAAAACTGCCAGTCTTGAGTGGTCTAGCAGCCATAATGTATAATGCTGACTACATAGATTTCAAGGGTTTTTTAAAAATGTAAGTAAAGTACTAATTTTTCATGTTCCAAGATGTTCACAAATAGTCTACTTAATTTTTTTTTACTTAGTTTGGAATCAAGCAAGCATACCATTCTATAATCCATAGCTAGAAATAGCAGCTTTCTTCACATTTCCCAAGTCTCTACCCAATTCAAATTTATAGGAATTTAGTACCCTGTACTGTAGCTTACAGGATTGATATCTTACTGGAATTTTAGAACTATTGGTCTTAAGTGACAGAAATTCAAAAGAGATTTAGCAAAAGGTAAATTTTTGATTTCTGTAAATGTAAAGTTTGGGACTGTTTGCCTTCAGATATTTCTGTCTAGATGATCTAACAATGTCACTGTTAGACAACAACTTTGCTTCCTCTATGTATCCTCAATTCCCAGGCAGGCAATATTCAAATGGGGGCGAAGATGGAAAATATTTTGTATTTAGTTTAGTACCATCATAAGAATACAAGTGCTTCTGTCCCTTTCACTTCAGCCAAAGTTCTTGGAATGGCTACCAGTACCTCTTATTGTGTCATGTACTCATCCCTGAGTAATTACCAAGGCCAAGACAATGGAGTGCTCTAAATGACCACTCAAGCTTGATACTTGTATTGTAATAGATTGATTCTGTTCCATTCTTGCTTCTAGGCTACAATTTTACCAAATTTCACTTTAAAGGACATCTATCCGCTTCTGAAGCTGAGGACTCAAATCAGTCCCACTCAAATGCCACAATGGGGAAAATGGAAGATAAACTGTTTCTGTTACTAGAAGAAGGACAAATAAATGTTGGTCAGACAAAACAAAAGTCTAGTACACCTGGGTATGTTTTCGTCAAGTGACAGAGAAATATAGTAATCTTTCATCAGCATCTCATTTTATTGGCATGAGATTCTACTTTACCCCAGTTTACTTTAGTTTAACCTTTCCATACCCTGACAGATTTAGGACTTGACATAAACCTGTATTTCCAGTCATGTATCTTGGTGATAATTGGGGAGAGAATTAAACACCAGCAGAGAAAAATGGAGATAAAGTGGGCTGCATAGCAGGAATTCAGCTATTTGCAAAAAACATATGAAACATAAGAAATGCTAAACCCTACCTTAGAGATCTTCCAACATCATTAAAAGCAAGTGGCGTATCAAAAGGATTGATGATATCTGCTTTGGGGTGACTTGATATTGGATAGAACTAACATTTAATGCCTCACTATATATTAACAGGGAGTTTTAAAAATTAGCATCTCAGCTAAGCTGTTTCCATGGCAAGCATCAAAATTACCATCTGTTTCCAGGACTGTGGTGAAATGTAGGAGGTGAGAATAAACAAATACAAATAAATCAAAAAGATATTAAACATTTAGTAGAAGAAATAGGTACACAGAGTAAAATTTAATATTCATATTACAAGCAGCAAAGAAAAGCTAGTCAATGAGTGTGTGATTGAAATTGTAGGAAAAAAACGTTAAATGTTTATAATGAACAATGAAATGCAACTAAAAATTAATTGTATAGTACTTATGTTTATTAGCCAGGAGTAACAATAGCATCTAACACATAAAGCTATTGTTAGAATTAAATGAGACTATAGTGCACAGTGCTAAGCTCAGAGGAACTCCTCAAAAATGGTTAGATATTATATTGAATTTAAATATACTTCCATATTATTTCATTTAAATTATAGTAAAAACATTGATAACAACTTTCATCATTTCCCTGATGATCTTCTTCCCTGACTTTAATTTTTTCTGAAGGTCTTAAGTTTCTCAATTATGCATTTTCCAAGTAGTTTTTATGAACCAAGCTAGTAAAGCTACTGTGGGTAATACATTGAGTGTATGCCAGAGACTCTGTGGGAAAATTGTAGATGAGTCTGGGCTGAAAGGATCTCAGAGGAAACTTTCCCTTCATTGTAGCCATACAGATTTTGGGAAAATGAAAAGAGAGAGGGGGTTTGGGCCCTGTGATACTGCAGTTTTGCTTAGATGGAAGAGTTATTGGGCTAGCTCCCTTGCAAGCATTTACAGAACTTTAGCAGGTGCTTAGGGAAGCTTTGGCATTTACAGAAAACACCCTGTTAAGCAACCCCTTAATCTTTCACCCCCTTTTGGCCCCACACCAATCCATTATTATTTCTGTAGCCAGAGTCATCTTTTTAAGACACATCTTCTGTTAGTCTTGATGAATGTACTGCTTAAGCAAGAAAAGCAGGCATTTGAGGGAGTCCAAGTTTTTCTCTCTCCCTATTTCTCACCCTTCACTCATCAGACTTGTGAGTTCTTCCTCACAAATGTTCTAGGTTTCTTCCCTACTTTCCATCCACACTTCCATAAGCCAGGTCTAGGCTCCTATTGTCAAGTCCTGGGACTATTGTGGGAGCACTTTATTGTCTTTCTCTGCTTCTTGACTTGTTCTTTTCCAAGCTTTCCTTCAGAGAATAACCAGAAGGATCTTTATCAAATATAAATTTGGGATTTCACTTCATTGTTGAACATTCTACAGAGGCTATTCCCTGACTTAAAGGACAAAGCCTAAAATTCTTCATATGGCTTTCAAAGATATCAATGATGTCTCCTGCCAACTGTCCAGCCTCAATTCTTAGGCCTTGCCCCTCCCAATAGTTGTATCTTTAACTTCCAGCCATCTAAATTATGCAGAGATCCCTTATCATGCCATGCTTTTTACCTTCTGAAGTTGCATCTGCCTTTCCTTCTACCTAGGGCTCTCTCCTCCTGCATTTCCAGAAAATTCATGCTTTTATAAAGGTTCAATTCAAAAAGTTTTTTCCTATGAAAACTTCCTTACCATTGAAGGTCTTTAATTCATATATTCATTCACTTATGTTTTTGTTCCATATTTACTGAGTCCTTATTATGCACTGGGCCCTTAAATGCTCCTTCTGTTCTCTTTCTGCTGAACTTTTCTATTCAATTACAGTGTTCTTATTATGCCACACTTTGTGTTTTTTCCCTGTCTCTTCTTAAAAATACTTAACAACCCTAAAGGACAAGAGCTATGTCTTTTAATCAAATCCTCACTGCTTAGGCTAGTCCCTGGCACATAACAGGGACTAGAAGAGTAGGAAAAATTAAAGAGGCACTTGGGTTGTGATTATTCTAATAGGGGTTACCTAATGCTATGCTCCTGCCAAGATCCAACCCTGTATACTCTTTGCCTATTCCTCCGAAGAGGAGCACTGTGCAATCATACTGAGTAGTTGTTGTTTTGTTCTCTTCCTTTTGTATGAGATAGCTGTTCATTTCATCTGATTGGTACTGCCCACTCAACACTCAGAACAGTGGATGCGCTAGTTGTCCAGAATCCTTATTAGTAAAGAGAAACTTGGGAAGAAATAATGTCAGAAGATATTGAGTCGTAGTTGTGCAGATCAAGAGAACTTTTGAGAGGCATTTTTCTCTTCCCGTTTTTTGGGAAAATAAGATTCATGCTACTTTTTGCATTACTTTGCTTCCCACAGCTAACAAATAGGTAACTGGTTGCCATGAGGAGTAACTATTTTCCTGATTAATTGGATGTATTAGGAGATGCTAATGTGTAGTGGGAATCTTAAAACATACCACATATTCTGTTGCCAAAATATATTCATGGATGGTTTACTTTCTTTATTTTAAAGGAGTCTCATGGAATGCTGAAGCACATGCGGAAATTTGCACAGTGCTTTCATTCATTTCTAGCTATGTTTATGCACTTTTTTTTTGTGGTAATATTTGGGTGGCTCCCAAACATAATTGTTATACCATAGTTTCAAGTTTTGATTCAAGAATGAATTTGAAAAATAGCTGTAACACCTGGTGCCATTTACATAATACACTAATATGCTCTTATTATGGCATTAAAGTCAATAAAATGCATTAAATTAAGGTTTAAATCAAAGGGGAAAACAAAACTGAAATTACAAGCTGACCATAATGTAATTAAAAGCAGTATATCTCATATCAAGTTATGGTAAATAGCAAAATTTACCAAGAAGACAATTTATAGCCTGAAATGCCTTTATTGTTAATAAAAACATATTAAAGAGCAAGAGATAGTCACCATCTTGAGAAATGTACAGAATAATGACAAAAAAAGAACAAAAGAATTTAGAGGAAGATAATTAGTAATATTAAGGTAAAATTAATTTTAATTTTAAACATTTAAAAATTATTAGAAAAGGTCAACATATCCAAAAGTATTTATCCCAAGACTATAAAATAAATTATTTGAGAGTGTTCTTAAAAGTGAAAAATAAAATGAAACAAAAAGTGAAAATAAAATTGAGAAAGGAGACATAACTCTAAGTGCACAATAAATTTAATTATGCATTGCTAAATACAAATTAATAGTTCAAAGCTTTAAAAGCCAAAGATGTTGATCTCTTAGCAAAATGTAGATAACTAAAATTGATTCAAGAAAAAGTGAAAAAATTCAATGACCCAAATAAATATACTAGAAGAAATTAAAAGATTTGCCATGTAAAAAGGCAGCAAAACCAGTCAGTTTCACAAATAAGTTCTTCCTGACTTTTACATAAAATAAAATGTCAAAGATTCTTAAATTTTCCAAGTAATGAGAAGAGAGTGGAAATCTTTCTATTTCATTGTTAAAGCTAGTATAAAATATAGTTTGGACATTTGTCCCCACCCAAATCTTATGTTGAATTGTAATCTCCAGTGCTGGAGGTGGGGCCTGGTGGCAGGTGTTCAGATTATGTGGACAGATCCTCCATCTTCATCCTATCTTCATGATAGTGAGTCCTCATGAGATCTGTTTATTTAAAACTGTGTGGCGCCTCCTGTCCACCCCACTTTCTCTCTGTCTCTCTCTTTTGCTCCTGCTTTTGCCATGTGATGTGCCTGCTCTCCTTCACCTTCCACCATGATTATAAACTTCCTGAAACTTCTCTAGAAGCCACCAGATGTCAGCATTATGCTTCCTGTACAGCATGCAGAACCATGAGTCAAACCTATTTTCTTATAAATTACTCAGTCTCAGGTATTTTTTTTACAGTAATGTAAGAATGGCCTAATAAAATAACAATAATGTTAAAGCTGACAAATATGCTATAAAAAGAAAAAGAAAAAGATATCGTTTGCAAATATAGATGCAAAAATTCTAAATAAAATATTTACAAACAGAATCTAGAAATATACTGAATACTAAGTAGATTTAAGATGCAAGGATGGTTCAATAACTGAAAATCTATCAACATAATTTATTACATAATTTTGTTTAAGGGGAACCATATGACTAAACCAGTAAATGCTAATAAGTATTTCAAACAATTGAATAGCCATTTCTAACAAAAATATAAGTGAAATAAGATGGAAACTACATAAATAAGATATGATTTCTCCAAATACAACATCTAGTAATTATTCTGAGTTGTTAAACAAGAAAACTATTTCAATTAAGATCAGATACTGCACAGGGATACCTGTTATTGCTATCATTCTGCAACATTGTCTGGGAGAGTCGAGGGAATACAATAAGTTAATAAAGTGAAGTAATTGGTATAAAAGCTATTGGCAAAATAATTGTGCATTTTAAAATTCAAGTTATATGTAAAAAGCTTCTTAAAAAATGTGGCAAGTTATCTGCGTAAGAAACAAAAATAAAAAATATATTTTCTTACAAATAGAAATATGTAATTTCCTTACAATATGATTATTCCTTCACAACAGTAACTAGATCTATAAAAATCTTAAAAATAAACTTAAGATCAATCCCCCCTAAAATAGAAGAAACTAAAAAAAACAGTTGACAAAAGACGTAAAAGACAAATGATAACCTTGACCATATTTTAAGATGAGAAGAGTTAATATCTTTAAAATGTCAATCTTCACAAAAGTGATGCATCAATTTAATGCATTTTAATCCTATCAGAAAAATATTAGCATTTGGTTTGTTCATTTTCAAATTGAATACAATGAGCTTAAGATTCCTATGTAACAATACATTTAATGACACCCAAGAAAAAGTGAAGAATGGTGGAAAAACATTTGACTTACCTGGAATGAAAAATATTTTAAAGTAATATTATAATGATAATAAAATATAAAATAAATAATGAATTAGCCCATGACATAAAATTAGGCCAGGAGAAGAGAGAACCCAAATCCTTCAGAATACACAAACATTAAATAGACGACAATGCTGCTATTTTTTTTTTTTTTGGTGAGGAAACCTGGTTTATTTAATAAATAGTACTGAAAAAACTGGCTATCCACCTGAAGGAAAATAAAATTAAATTTCTTTGATTTTTTAATCTAAATTATATAAGAAATAAATTTTAGATAGGACAGAGACCTAAATATAAAACATAAGACAACAAAAATTTGGGAGATTAAATGTACCACCTATAGGTATAAGAAACCCTTTTAAATAATGTAGGAAATCTAGAAGTTATAAAGAAAAGTATGTATTTGGCTATGGAAAACACTTAGCTCATCCAAGGGCTATTCCCTATCTTTTGTAAAGAGAACTTTCTTGGGCAGAGTGATGGCTCATATCTGTAATTCCAGCACTTTGAGAGGCGAGGCAGGCAGATCACTTCAGGCCTGGAGTTTGAGACCAGCCTGGCCAATGTGGTGAAAACCCATCTCTACTAAAGACAGAAACGAATTAGCCAGGTATGGTGGCGCATGCCTGTAGTCCCACCTACTCGGGAGACTGAGGCAGGAGAATTGCTGGAACCTGGGTGGCAGAGGTTGCAGTGAGTTGAAATTGCTCTACTGCACTCCAGCCTGGGTGACAGAGCAAGACTCATCTGAAAAAAAAAATTAGCCGCATGTGAGGGTGCATGCCTATGTAATCCCAGCTACTCTGGAGGCTGAGGCATGAGAATTGCTTGAACCTAGGAGGCAGAGGTTGCAGTGAGCTGAGATTTTGCCACTACACTCTAGCCTGGACAACAGAGACTCTGTCCGGAAAAAAAAAAAAAAAAAAAGAACTTTCTAACTGCCCCAGAACTTCTGCTTTCTCCATTTGAACACAACCATGTGAAGACATCATGCTTGTATCTTAGAAGCTATCTTATGTCCAACAGTCAATATTTAGACTCAGGATGAAAAGCTAAAACACTTACATAGAAGAGCAAAAGGATGAATGGAAAGGGGATGAATCCATGATGTTCCCTCTAGGCCAAGGACCTGTCTTAGAATTTAACATCCAAATATCTTGTGTAAGATTTTGTTTTTTAAAACTTCTTTTTTGGAAGCTGTTATTCAATTACTTGAGTAAATTTTTTCTAGTTGATGTGACTAATATACACACTTAAAATGTACAGCAAATAGCTTAAAGTCAGTTTTTTTTTCCAAAATGGCAGCACAGAATCAATCTGGCTTCCCTACCCACCCCCAACCCCAATAGAAAAACCAAAACCATATATACATCACTGAGATTATCACCAGCATCATCCCAGAATTCAAATATAAAGATGAGACAGTTTCCAGGGCCATAAATAAGTGAAAAAACTTTGAGCAAATGATAAAAGAATTGGACTTCCATACCTGTGATGCCCCTCCCACCAGTCAGCTTGGCACCAAACCCATGGGAAGTCTCCCTTTAACTCATGGTTTCTATACTAGAAAAAATGAGGTCATGGCAGACAGCCAGTTTCCCCAGCATCTTGTGTTCTCTGGCAGGATGTTTGTCCCTGCTTCAACACAGCAAAGCATTCCTAGTGCCTGAAGGGAAAAATATTACTTAGGATAGGCAGAAACGAAATGTGGAGGTGGGACTACCATCCTCAGCCATGGAAATTCTGCTCTGTAGCTTAGCCAAAGGAGACGCCAAAGCAGAGTGGCTGTTCAGCAGCATCACCTTGTAGGAAGTACTTTACATGGGTCCCCTGCCCATGAACTAGTTTTCCCACACCACCAGGATACCCTCTTTTGGACCTCCCCATTCTGGTCAGGCAGAGCGGGTTTGCTAGAGCACAGGCAAAGCTGGATTTCAGGCGCCATCTAGTGCCAAAAACGAGGCAGCAACCTAGTGGGAAAAAAGAAAAGGAATCCATCAGGTAAATTACAAAGATTCTATAACCAAATGTATCCAATTATAAAACAAAACAAGCCAGACAGAGAAGACAGGAATAAATAACTAATTATTCAATGCAACTACATAAATTGACATCCACAAGAAACAACAGAAAACAGGGAATCATGACCTCTCCAAATGGATAAAGCAAGGAACCAGTGAATCACCCTAATGAGTAATATGTGAGCTCTCTGACAAATAATTCAACATAAAGTAAAAGTCAAGTGATAGATTTGGGAAAAATTGAGCCATAATAGAAAAAGAGTTCTTAAAATGTAATAAAAGTGGAAACATATAAATAACCAGGTGGAAATACAAGCAAAATATATGACTAGAGTGTTTACAAAAGGGCAAGTTCCAGTGACCTGTAAACATATGAAAAGGTTCCTAGACTTCCAAGTAAACAGGGAAATTAAATAAAATGACAATTATATGATATTATACACAGCCAACTGAAACATTTAAAAATGTATTAGCCACTTTTCATAGAGATTTACAGAAAACTATTCCTCTATGTGTTGATAGTGAAAATGTTATTTGTTGTAACCTCTATGAAATAACAATCTGGGAAAATCTATGAACATTTAAAATTCATATTCCCTTTGATTGAGTAATATGATCCCTAGGAAACTCACCCACAAATATGAAAGGGTAGATGTAGAAGAATGCTTAAAACAGCATTATTCAAAATAGTAAAGTTCTCAAAACAAAACTTCACACTTTGGAATATCATGTAGCCAATAAGAGGAATGAATTAGAACTGTTGCAATCTACTCAAAGTTTTCCATGATCAGAAACAAAAGCAAGATGTCAAGTCATATTACATTATAACAGGATTGAATTTTATATTAAACAACACCACAAACAAGTAAATGTCCTATAGTTTCAACTCCAGTATTTAAGATAGTTCTTAATGGGCACTCAGGGCCTGTTCCATCACTCTTAATATATAACTAAATCATTAGAGTATTAATGATATAAAAATATAAACCCAAATTATTAACTAGTTATCTTGGTTTTGGCAGAGCAGATGCAGATTAGAGGATATGGCAGTGCGCAGGTAGAGAGAAGGATAAGAGGACAGTGGAATGAAGAATAAAGAAAATGACTACCTTGGAAAATAATACAATATAATTCTGTTTATAGATGTTATATGTGTGCATATGAGGATGTGCTATTTTGTGTTCATATATTATTTATTAGAAAAAATAGAGTTTAGTTAATTCCTACAGATTTTTGGGTGGCCATAATATATTATTAACTGAAAAAAAGGGCACCCAGGGCAATATAAAGAATATGATGCTATTTTGATGTTTTTTTTTTTAAAGGAAATCAAAGCCTTCTGTATATATATGTGTCTGTATATGCACAGGTGTATATGGGTGAATGTGTATATAAGGTGTGTATGCGTGTAAGAGAGGAAAGTAAGTGAGAAAAGAGAAAAATAATTTTGTCAACCTTCTTTATATTGTTTAACTTGTTACCACTGTTACATATTACTTTTATAATTTGGAACACATCAAATTAATAAATTAGAATAAAAAGTTTCAAGTGCTAATATCTGGGTAAGTTAATAGGAATGACGTTCCTAATGTGTAATAGAGATTATATTTGGGGGATAATAAATCAATGTATTTTCAGCCTCAGAAATTCCTAACTGTTGTTGTCCAGATGGGTGGCGAACATGGCATCACCAGTTGGTTGCATGTCTTCTTGGGCACATTGGGGGAAGCTGCCAGTCAGTATCTAGCACAATTCCCACACCCAGCATGGCCAGGAGCTAGAGAGCTGGACTGGTGCTAGGAGCCAGACAGGGAGAGAAGCCTGAGGCAGTTGTCCTTCTGCTTTACCACATCCTATCTGAGGGAACGTGGAGGTGCTGAGAGCCAATGAATCTGCAGAGACCTAATGTCAGAGAAAGGAGGGGCAGCAGACAGGAAGTTGGGACAGAGACTCCAGCAGTAGGTATCACATATCACCCCCAGCCAAAGGTAGATGGGCCTTTCAAATTCAACAGATACCAATCCAAAGAACAGAACAAAGGAGTTACTCTGACACCAGAACATGTGAAAATGCAGAGAAAAATGCTAGGATCAGGTTCCTCTTCACCCCTTAGGTCACAAGGTCCCACACACCTGCATGCCAAAGAGGAAGAAAATATGAGACTGGGCATTTTACCTGCAGACACTGAGTGTGTATGTGAAACACTACTTAAAGATACTGGGTTGGCCTGAGCCTCCTGGGCTGGATTCAGTCTATTCTGCCTTGCTTCAGTGGAAAGATCAAATCAGTTTATTAAAAAAATATTCTAACTGACGTCGTTTTTATCATTTAAATGCAGTAAAAATGAAATTGCAACCTGGCTACAGAGATAAATATTGTAAAACATGCTTGCTATTTTTGATAGAAGAGATAGTTTAGATCAGGTGAGTACTGGGCACTGAGGGTGAAGGTGGGCAGGTACCTCTAAGTCAGGAGAGCACAGCGAAAAGGGAATGTCCAGGCATAAGCCAAGTTTTTCCACTTGACAATTTACCTTTTCCTATCCTGTTTGTCTTTATCTGGGCTCAGATAACTAGAAGCTGAAGCCAAGAGGCTTGTCCTTTGTTCTGCATGACAGAGCACAGTCTGGTCCAAGCAAGAATTATGTTAGAATCTATTACAGAGAAAAAGGAGGGAGAGAGAAGGTGCACTTTTGTGGAGGTGTTTTCTTTCAAAATTCTTCTGTGTGATCTTTGTTTCCCAAATATGGTTCCAAGGTGTTTACGAGTTCCTTTAAAATGTTTTCTTCTTTTATTATCTCTTTTTTCTTCTTTCCTGCTCTAAGCATGCTTATTTTTATTGATTTTGGACTTCAACCACCCTGCATTTTGTGGGAAATGAAGAGAGTTAGAAAAGTGAGTCAATAAATTCAGTGCTAGGACAGAGGAAAAATATTCAACAGGGGATTATTGCCAACCTATTTGCCTAAATTCTCAATTTGCTGTGCTAGGGATTTGGTTTAAGTAGTGAATCAAAGTGTTCAGTGATTTTAGGAATGCATATGCAGATGCTGCTCGCTGGAATGTGGACATTTAAAAGATGGGTTTATTTATTCAACAAATACTTATTGAGCAATAAATATTTCCAGCTACTAGTAAAATACCAGTAAATAACAACAAAAACAACAACAAAGAACAGATACTGTGTACCTGGCCCCATAGAGCTTTACTTTTTGTGGGGAAGAAAAAGAATAAACAAATTAATGATACATAATGTGGCAGGTGTTATTAACCATTATGAAGAAAAAACAAAGGAGGTTAATGTATTAGATAGTGACTACCAAGGAGGAGAGAGGCTGTAACCATTTTTAAGAAGTCCTCTTCTGGGCCTGGCAAGGTGGCTCATGGCTGCAATCCCAGCACTTTGGGAGGCAGAGGCGGGCGGATCACTTGAGAGCAGGAGTTAGAGATCAGCCCTGTCCAACAGAGTGAAACTCCATCTCTACTAAAAATGCAAAAATTGTCTGGACATGGTGGCGGACACCTGTAATCCCAGCTACTTGGGAGGGTGAGGCAGGAGAATTACTTGAAGCCAGGAGGCAGAGGTTGCAGTGAGCCGAGATGGCACCACTGCATTCCAGCCGGGGTGATGGAGCAAGACTCTGCCCCCCGACCACCAAAAAAGCAGTTCTCTTCTGAGAAGGTGACTATTTATTGGTTTATTTGTTTCTAGAGATGAGTTCTCTCTCTGTCACGTGGGCTGAAGTGCAGTGGTGTGATCATGGCTCACTGCAGACTCAAATTCCTGAGCTCAAGTGATTTTCCTGCCGCAGCCTCTTGAGTAGCTGCAGCTACAACTGGGCACCACCACCACACATGGCTAATTTTTAACTCTGTTTTATTTTCACATTTTGTAGAGACAGGATCTCACTATGTTGCCCAGTCTGGGTAGGTGACATTCTAGAAGGGACCCAAATATAGTAGGGAACCAACCACTGTGATGTTTAGAGGAGCACCTTTTCAGGCAGAGAGACCAGCAAGTACAAAGCCCTGAGGCAAGTGTGACTGGCAGGAGTGGTTGGAGCAGTGCAATCAATGGGGAGTGGTGGCTCAGTTGGCCGTGTCAGAGCAGAATCTTTGAAACCACTAGAAGGACTTTTTTTTTCCTGAGTGATATAGGATGCCATGGAGTTTTGTTGAGCAGAAGAGTGAAATAAACTGGTTTTCTTGAGAATAGATTAACAAAAAACCCAGAAATTAGATTTTGAGAAGAAAGGATAAATATTGAAATAGTCATTTTGGAAAGAGGGGAGGCAAATTGAGTTACAATGTGTAATAGGATTGTTGGAGCACCATGAACCCACTTCAGGTGGTTGTCCCACATTTCAAGTCACAGAGGTCAGGATGGGTACATGTTTTGTCAATTCATGTCCAGCTTCTCAGAGGCAAGCACTAAACAGGCAAAATTTGAATTCAACGAAGGTGGCGTTTTGTCAGGCAAGTATACAATAAAGAAGAGAGGCAGCAGTGTTGACAGGGGACTGTGTGAGGCAGTCATTATCAGGTTGGATCATATTTTAATACATCGGGTGAGCGGGAAAGTAAGAATGTGAAAAGGATGAAAGACAGGCTAAAGTTACTAGGATCTCTTTCACCACTAAAATGAAACATCTTTGGATGCTGTATGAAAGAGATTAAACTGAAAATAAATTAAAAAGAGGTCTTCACAAAGTGGGATATTTCAAATGGAGGTTGTTGAGATCTGCAATGAATGGCAACAACAGGATATAACCTGGGAGCAGGTGGCTGAGGGAGGTGGAGACAGAATCACTGGACATCAGAAAGTCAAGGCACTGAGAGTGAGGGTAACAAAAGGATTTTCCACAGTGTCAATCTACATGGATATCACAATCACCAAGAATGATTGCAGAGTACTAGTGGAGAGTCCATGGCTACATTTTCACAGAATGAGGAGATATGACTTCAGTGTCTGCAGATGACTTTAACAAGATGGGGGTATTGATAGGAGTTTGCCACATGGCATGAACTTCAAAGTGCTAGGATTTTTTTTTTTTTTTTTTTTTTTGGAGAGAGGTAATACTAGTTTGGAAATATCAACAAGAAGCAAAGAAGAGTACTACATCTTCTGATTTATGAGATAAAAGAAAGAAACATTTCACCATTTTTGGAGACTACAAGGAAAGCACTATTGACAAGCACAACCAGGTTTTAATTATAGCAAGAAGGTAATGGAAACATTTAAAGAAGAATCAAGATGAGATATCAGGAATTCCAGAGGGCACATTGGAAGGATTTGAGGGAGAAGGGAGGGGTGGAAGTTGTTCCAGATTAGGGGATGTTCAAAGCAATGTAAAAGAGTTCAGGAGTTGAGAAATGAATTGTGGTTCTTGGGAATGACTGAGGTAAACAGGAATGTCGGGCATGATGGGTTTAGTCCTGATATAAGATTTTGCTATCTGCAGAAAGGATTACTCAGCCCCCTCACATGTTGGGAAGCCTCCAGGAAAGCATGGAAAGGTGAGAAGGAGGATTTAAGAGTCTGTCATAAAAATGCCAAACAGGAAAGGTTTAGATTTACTCAACATGCCTGATTACTTAACACAGAGCCGCATTTTCAGTACTACAATTTACTTGTAGAACCCTGGAGTAAATGGTCCAAATAAACTTACCATAATTATGATGACTATTATATTATCACCAGGTACTGAGTGCTTATTTTTGATACACATCATGCTAAATGATTTATATCTACTATTTCATTTAATTTCACAATCAGCATTGTAAGTTGGTACAATAATATCCATTTCATAGTTTAAAAAAAAAGTCAGCCACAGTTTGAACTTAGAGCTCTCTGACTCCAAAGTTAATATTGAAAATTGGTGAAGGCATAGAATTTTGGAAGAGTTTTAGGTAGAGATGAAGTGAAAATCTGGTTTTGGCACTAAATTCAGCTCTACAAACATCAAGTGTCCATATTTCAGCAGTGCACTGAAATGAGAAAGATTAAAAAAAAAGCAACTTGGTCTTAGAGAATCTTGAAATCTATTGGACAGAATGAGTACAACAAAATTACAGTACATTATGACTCATGCAAAGATAAAAATGCTCCTGTCCAGACAGAGGTAGTACAGAGGAAGAAATGCCTAACCCTGTATAAGGAAGATTTTGAGGGACGAATCAGAGATGTCTAGGCAGATGAAGTATTAACATGAATAAAGACACAGGTGGATCCCTTAGGCTTGAATAGAAAGAAGGGACCAATATTTTCAAAATTTCAGGGGGAAAAGGAAAGAATTAGTAAAGACATAATCATGTATATGGAGGGGGACTATGAAAAAGCTAAAGAAAAACTGTACCTTGGATTTGTATAAATTGTATAACCTTTCTCATAGAAGCAGAGACTCTGATAAGAAAAAAATTAAAACTGTCCAGAGCTTCTCATATCTGTAATCATCACAAGTAGTTTGTATCCCCATTATACAAATGAGAAGTAAAGAGGCAGACTTCCAAATATATTTGACTCAAAAGTCCATGTGTGCTCTGCCTCTCACAAAGGAGAATTGCAAAAATATACCATATTGCATGTAATTCATTTGGCCAAGTTAGAAACAGTATTAACAGAGAGGAAGCTGAGAAAGAAAAAAAAATAAAAACAAAAAATTAATCACGTAAGGATACAGAAGGATTTTATAGGTAAAGACAAGATTGCAAAAAATTCTCATTCATCATCATGAACACTTAGCCTAATTTGATTAAGTGCCAAGAATACAAAGAGGCTTAGAATACTCTCTATATCTTTTGTTATAAATAGACTATGTATATGAAAACAATTTGTTTATATATTCATTATTTCACAAAAATATATATATGTATATATTTAGGAGTTATTATGTGCTGGACAAGTTGCTGGTCACTGTGAAATATGAAAATGAGTAAGACAGATTGCCTGCCCTGCAGGAACTCACAGTTAAGTAAAGGAGACACAAACAAGTCATACATACATAAAAAATACTCTAAGAAAGTTCTTAGCTTGAAGGACACTTCATACACATTTCAGTGAGAAAATAAATGTGAGTTTTCTGGCGAATGGTAGATGCTCCAAAAGGCTAGGCTCTAAGTGTTCCGCAGTGGATGTGAGTGGAAGGGAGAGTGTCTGGTTACTTTTTGATTTCTGAGTTTTGGCCTAGTCAACTAGAATGTCAAAAAGGAAGAATCTGGGTATGTTTATGTTTACCTATCCCAGGTGATACCTCTGAAGAGGCAAAATTGGGAAGCATGAGTTAAGACAGTGGATTTAAACACAGGTTCAGATTAGAATCATTCAGGGAGCTTGGAGAGAGTGCTGCCTCGGCTCCATTCCAGTCCCATTGAACTGGAATCTCTGGTGGGTCTCATGCACTAATATTTTTAAAATACAGCCTAGGTAATTCTAATGGTCAATATTGAAACCCCTGAGTTAATGGGATTCACAGAGACAAGGATAGTCAAAAAAGGAGACTAAGAAACAGTACAAATGAAAGAGCAGCCCTAGACCTGGCAGGAGATGCAAGAAATAGTATGTTGTAACACTACAGAGGCCTCTTAAAAAGATATGGTCAACTGTTAAATGTCAGAGAAACATCAACATGGTCACTGGATTTGAGAATCAGAAAGTAGCTGATGACATTGATGAGAACAGATTCAAAAGATAGTGGGACAGAAGCCAGCTTACAATAGATTGAGGCCTGAATGAAGGAGAGAAAGTGAAGAAAGAATGTAAATTATTCTTTCAAGAAATTTGTTTTGAAGGGAAGAAAGAGAGGGTGAAAGTTTGAAAAGGATGAAAGGTTGGTTAATAAAAGACAACTGGTAAAAGTTGGAAAATCTACCTAGAGCAAGCTAGGAGAACTAAGTTCTCCCCCCTAGGAAAAGGCTTATAGATGGATGTGGATAGAGACAAGTTTATACCTTAGGGCAGGACGGAAACCTAAAGGAACTCATGACTGATAAAGCCAAAAAGTGGTGGATAATTCAAAGAAGCTAAGGAGAAGGAAACTGAACTAAAGGGGAAATACAAAGGCCTGCTGTGTGCAACTAGGGACATTGCCTTAGTAAGAGACATTAAAATGAATAAATTGTGCATCTTTATTCAATACATTTCTGAAATACGGGTATAGAAGCCAAACACTGGATAAATGAATTGGTTTGGGATAGGTGAATTATGGGGCAAGTAGAGCAGACAAAAGTTAGTACTATCAGCATTCTTCTCTTGTAATATTAGATACCATATGAATGATAACAGCAGGAATCTTCCCAGAGCCAGTGAAAGAAGGAAAGTCTTCCTAGGAAAACATGATACGGAGGAAAGGAGAGTTAAAGTTTCAGGCTTAAAGCAGCTCACACCTGCAATCCCAGCACTTTGGGAGGCCAAGGTAGGAGGATTGCTTGAACCTGAGAGGTTGAGGCTGCAGTGAGCCATGTTTGCACCACTGTACTCCAGCCTGGGTGACAGAGTGAAACTCGGTCTCCAAAAAAGAAAGAGATAGAAGAGTGTCAACTTGAATGGCAATAGTGATGGTGCTCAGACCACAAACACATCAGTTAAGCTGGCAACAGTGACCATTTTGATTAGACTAGACCATTTATGAGCATAGAAGAGAAGAAATAGGCAAGGCCCAGTTGTGAAGGGCCTTAGGTGATGGAATAAAAAGATATTCCAGTTTAAAAATATCTATATTGAATTCTACACTAATGAAGAACCACTGTTTGTTTTTGATCATGGGAGGTGGTATGCAAAGTTGCATTTTAAGGGGGTTATTTGGCAGCAATCTGTATTGTGCCTCCGCATTTTAGAGTTGTCCTAAGTTTAGTTTTTTGTTTTTTTGGCTTTCACTATTGAGCTTCTCAAATAATTTATTCTCCCATTTCCCATAATCATCATTATTTAGCACTGCATACTTAATTCCCTTTGCCCTCTCTGCCTCATTCCACAACTATGGAAATTTCCTCCTCCTTCGCCATCGATCCTGCTTCCATTTCTTTTTATCAGCTGGGATTTTTTTCTGTCCTTTCAAAACTCTCTCTTCCTTCATCCTCCTAATGCAGGTTTCCACCTGGACTCTCTGCTCCTCTTTGTCATCTTCAGTGGCCATTTTCCCTCTGTGACTCAGCCACCACCTCTATGCAGGTGACTTGCATGTCTGTACTTCCAGCCATTACTGCTATCCTGAGTTCCAGAACCAAATTTTCAAATTATTGTGATAAATCTTCAGTGTTTCAAAAACAGAATTATCATGTTACCCACAAAATAATAGTTTCTTTTCATCTCTAGGAAATTTTTCTCTCTCTTAAAAATTTTATGTCTCCTAATAACATTATATCTGTGTTGTTGTAGTGGTCTCTTAGTTGACTTTCCTGATTCTGGTTTTTCATTCCACTGATTTGAGCTATACGTCTTTGTATGGGAAAACAACAACAACAACAACAACAACTGTTTTTCTCTATATTCACACTCCACACTTCAGTGACCAAACGTGTGGGATTTTCCTCACACCAAGAAAGTCTCCAATTCTCTGCAGACACCAACTCTATGTCTTATAATCCAATTCAATTCCGATACCAACCAGAGTTAGCACAGACCCCATAGGTTCAGAACTGTTTCACAAGACTTTCCCCTACTCTTCAGATGCCAATTGCAATTAATAAGTCCCCAGGTTACCTACAACTTCTATCTGACTTGGCTACAAATTGGATGTTCCCATGACCCTCTCCTCAGATTTGATAATTTGCCAGAGCAGTTTACACAACCCAGGAAAACAGGTTTACTTACTATTATTAATTTATTGCAAAGGGTATCATAAGGATACAGTTAAACAGCCAGAGGAAGAGGTATGTAGGTCAAGGTCTGGAAGGGCCCCAAACATAAAAGCCTCTGACTCCCAACCTCCCTGCAGGTATATGTGTTCTCCAACATGTAAGCTCTCTGAACCCCATACTTTAGGGATTTCTATGTTGACTTCATCACATAGGCATGTTTGATTATTAATCTCCAGCCCTATTCCTCTTCCCAGAGAATGGGGTGCAGAAGCTGAACATTCCAAGCTTCTAAGATGTTTCTGGTGATCAGCCTCTATCTAGGAGCCCACAAAATTGCCTCATTACAATAAATGATGCTCCTATCAGCCAAAAAATTCTAAGGAATAGGAGCTCTGTGTCAGAAGTTGGGTCAAAGACCAAATATTAGAACAAAAGATACACTCAGCACCCCTACTGGTCAGGAAATTACACAGGTTTTAGGCACTCTATGCCAGAAGCCAGGGCCAGAGACCAAATATTTAATTTTTGTTACGTCACAACCTTACCAGATAAATCTTCCTGAATCAGAATTTGATTCATATTCTCCAGCTGGCCCCATCTTTAGCCTTCCCAGCCTATCAAGCCTTAATGGACATTCCATTGTTCATTGATTCAAGTCCAAAAGCTTACACTTCTTGACCTTTGCAATCTGTCTTCATCCATTCCTCAAATCATTTGTTCTTTAGTAGCAATAATATTTCTGTTGATCTATATGATTTTCTGCCTGTTTTTGTGTCCAGAATTGAGTTCTATTAACCCCTCATCTTCATTTTATTTGCTTGTTTATTTAGTAAGTAAGCAGTTTTCAACATCTCTTGTAATTCAAATAGGAGGTAAGTGCTTCTCACTTGATAATTTACCTTCCTTAGAGGTAATGTGTTCTTTGTCTACCCCAAACACCAGGTGCTCCATCTCTACACCCAACTCCCAAACATGATGGTTTCTTGAAGGTAAATGTGACCTTTCTCATAAAAGTACACTTCTTTTTATTTATAATAATTATTTTTATAAGAGATTATTCTCTACTAGTACTTTCTAATCTACTGTTTTTTCTCTTTCTTTAACATAGGCTTTCTGGGTGAGTAATCTGTGAGGCAGACAGCCATGTCACTACCTTCTTACACAAATTACTGTACACATAGTGAATGGTATACTCTGGGGCCTCTTCTGGCTTCTTACCTTTTCTTCTTCCACAATAGTTCTACTTCCACAATCGTTTCCTAAGTATGAAGGGACTTTGTTATGTGTACATGTATTTGATACCCAAGGCCCTATTCTTTAGCTAGGATTTTAAAGCTGGTTCATGCTTCTGTGTTATGTGAAGAAATAAATAAGAATGCACCTACGTGGTTTTTGTACTCTGCAGGGTCCAGAAAGGAAGGAAGTGCTCTGATGGAAGCCATCCTGGGTCTGGACACCTTTCATTGCACCAGGGTTGTTGTCCTTGAAGAGCATTATATTAAGCTTTCTTTCATCCAACTCCTCTGGTTGCTTTTCTAATCATCTGAGTTTTAATAAATATAATTTCCCTTGTTTGTTCTGCCTGTAAAATACATTTTTAACAATTGTTTGAGTTTTACAGCTTAAATATTTATTTGGCCTATTCTGTCTACCAAATTTTAAACATTGCTTAAATTATCACTTTTTCTGGAACTTACTTGTCGCTTCCTGAGGATTTTAAAAGAAAATAAGAACATAGTAATTAAGGACTAATTTGCAGAATACTAGTTGATATTATAACTTTTTATGCATAAATTTTTTTTCTTTCTTTCAAACATGATTGTAAGCTTCATGTGGGTAATCATCAATCACATTTTATATATTTTTTTGTATCCAGCACTAGCATCTAATAGGGCCATGGAGATAGTAGACACTCAATAAATATTTGCTGGCTTTTTGGTTCAGAAACACAACCAGTGCTGAAAATGAATGTTTCATAACCTTCAGCTTCAAATATATCATACTAATTTATTGAACTTAGAATTTAACCAACCCTCACTTTTTTATTGCTTCCTAGAACAAACTTTTGGTTTTCTCTACCTCTCCAAATTTGAATGAAATCCTGTTGGTTTTATCTTGACTGTTATCTAGATCTCCACATGTTAATAGGAACAAAGTGTTAACTTGCCCTACTTACTATTAATAATGATTTCATCTAGTACCATACAGCTAGGAAATCATGAATAGTCTTGTCCTTTGAATTTATAATAAATACATGGAAACCATTCTATGTTATCTATAGAGGCTTATCTGTAATTTTTAGAAATCATACTAAACTACAGGCTCTTTGGGGTGTCTGTATACTTTTAAAGTTTTTTATTAGGGAAGTTACTTAAAAAATGCATCTGTTTGCTAATAAATAAAAGTATAATAATGAATCCTGGAAGGAAAAATTGGAGATGAATTTAGAATGTTGTCTATGCAATTGACATTTTGAGTTAACAATTTAGGCAGTATTAAGGCAAATCACTTGAAAAGTCCACATGAAATCCATGTCAAATAATTGTTAGGAAATAGAAAAAGTATATTAACATATATGATATCTTCATGAAAATAAGTCATTTTATATCTATTCTGAGTTTCAGAATGGGTACAAGATTTAAACTTCAGAATCTGAAGAAGCTTTTTAAAAAGCAAAAAAGTTTACATGAAAATTTTATTTAACTTGAATCAATATGAAATAATAGTCATTGCAAGTAAGTCAAATCATAAATATTGTAAAGCCTCTGCTAATTCTGTGCTTGCTGCCATAAAGTATACATGAAAAATAAAAACGGCAAATATTTGTTCTCATAGTTTATTCCAATTAAAGGAAAAAAAAATTTAAACAATAAAATGTTAAATAATAAAATAAAAAACATCCCTCAATATTAAAAACAGAAGACATATCACAGGGCAATATTTATTTGCAAACATATTCTTTGATCTAGTCCTATGTTTAACCATGTGTCATTCCTTTCTTTTTTACCTCCCTCCCTTCTCTCCCCAAACATGGCTATATAGTACTTCCTAAGCCTCCATCACTATCCTGTGCTGAAATAATTAAGGATTTAAAGCAATGATGCCAGCCTAGTTCAACTCCCAAACATGGAGCTCAGATTAGAGCCTGTTTGAAGAGATGAGTTGCCTTAGTGCTGGTGACTTTAAATTCAGAAGTTGCCTATGAGGAGTGTGGAGAGTCTGACTAAACCTGACAGTTTGTTTATTCCTTATGACAACATTAGGTGTCAGGACAATGGCTCAGTGGAAATGACTCTCACACATTCCTTTAAGTAGGAAAAAAGAGAGACAGGCTGGTTCCTTCTATGTCTTGTTAGAGATATGCCTAAGAGTCCCTGGGAGGCAAAAAGGGGTCACACAGAACACAGGGGTCTCAGCTCACAGTTTTATTAATTTGAGGAGGAATGGGTTGGGAGAAAAACTAAAAACTTCCAGGGATCAAGAGTCATAGGGAAAAAAGGCACACTTTAGTTGGAAAACTGGGGCTTATTGGATGAGTGTTAAAGGGAATTGGCAAGGAAGAGACAGGCTTTGCAGGCCAGAAGTGGACAATTGTGTATTCCTTATGGCCCCAAACCTGGTGAATGACCTTTCTTCTCTCTTTCTATAGTGTTTGTCCCTAATGCACCTTCGAGCAGACACCAGCCTACTTTAGCAAATTGTGTTTATTCTGGATTTGTGGGGTGAGGCTTATACAATGACGACAGTTTGGGTGGAGCATCTGAGGAAACAGTGTTCCTTGATTTAAAGTTCTGGAATTCAAGCAATTTAGCTTGTTCTTTCAGCTAGAAACAGAAGTAAGGAATATTTCCTAGGTTCTATGTCTTCCTACTATTTTTCACTTCTATTTGTTTGTATTTTTATTTGTATTCTGTTTGACTTTATTTAGGTTTTAATGTTTTAAATGACCTCAACATCTCTTAGGGAGTGGGAGCTAAATATAATATGATACATTTCCTTTTTCTTTTTTTGTGTGTAATAAGTTGTGTGGTATCATAACTAATCTGAAAAGTTAAACAAATGTCTTTGAGGAAAGAAAACTGAGATTATACTATAACCATTTGGTTAATATTCTGGTTGCTTAGGCAAAAATCTTAGTCATGTTTGCATCCTTTCTTTCCCTCACACCCCCCATCCAAATCATCAGCAAAGCTCCAGATTTAATCCCAAATATCTCCCAAATCAACGTTTTCTCACCACCTCCAGTAAAATCATTCTTGTCCACGCCTTTAAATAAAGTTGGGATTTGCAATGATCTTCTAACTTATCACCTTCATTTTACTCTGCCTCTTCCCCATTCTCAACCCATAGCCAGAATGGTCCTTTTAGAACCTAAAGGATCATACGATTTTTTCATGTTTCTCATCGCTCTTAGAATAAAAACTGAAATGCTTATTATGGCCCATGAGGCTAGGGCTGCAACCAGATTCAACTGAGCTAACCAGCTACCACTCCCCAGCTTGATCCTTCTGCACTCATTGAATATGACAACATGCATCTACCTGGGAACATCAAGATTTCACCCTTTTCCTCAAGTATCTGCCTGACTTGGTCCTTCACCTCCTTCAGCTCTGTGCTAAATGTAATCTCCACAGTGCCTTTCATGATCATCTGATATCTGATATCACCATACTCCCCTCCTTGCCAAGCCACACTGCCTCCTCTACGTTTCTCCTAGCACTTACTAGCACTTCACTGTATTTGTTAGTCTCCCTTGTTAGCAATGTTTGCAGAGACCTTTCTCACTGATTTATCCCCAGATACTAGTCAGTTTCTGACACATTGTATGTTTCAACAAACATTTGTTGACTAAACGTTGAGTAAGTTAATAATCGGGGTTAGTCTTCTACATAGGAAAAGTAGATGTAACCACTGAGAGGTTCGAAAGTTGAGTCTATTCTCTCCTTGTTTACACATCTATTTTCTCCTAGTCTTATTAACGTGAGCTTGCATTCCACAGTTAAAAGTGTAACCGGGCGTTCCAGGTTCTTGGTTCCCCCCTGCCCCAGGAATGGGGGAAGAGACCCTGGAGGTGCAGTGGGATCTTTCAAGTAAATATCAGACCCAAAGAGTTTTGGAGAAAAGCGATTTATTAGGCAGAGAGAGCGCGCGCGAGAGAGAGAGAGCGAGAGAGAGAGAGAGAGACAGAGACAGAGAGAGCGAGCGAGAGAGAAGTAGGGAAAGAGAAAGAGGGAACTCCCATGCTGTCATGGGAGGGGATCCAGAGATGGAGTCTGCACAGGTAAGGGGCAGGGGCAGGGGGACTTTTAATCTGGGAGTTATTCCCGCCCCATTCAAGTCCTCGTCCAGTGAGAGGAGTTCTTCCAAACTTCCTCTGGAGTGATTGATTTTTTGACTCTGATGCCAGATTGGTTGCCTGGCCCACAGTCCTCCCATAGCTTTTGATGGTCTTTCTAAACAAAGGGAGCTCACCTGGGCAGCCTACCTTTCCCATGCATGGGAAAGTTAGACAAAGAACTCTAGGCTCCTGGATGGAGACGTGAAAGAAGGCAGGTCAGGCATGTCACTGGGAAGTTCTTGCCTTTGAAACCATGCCGCTTGTGGAGCCGGGAAGAGAAGTTAATACATTCCCTCAAAAGGAAAAATTAAATACGAGTTAGCTGTAGTTGTTGTTCAGGAAAGGGTCCTGGACCTCTTGTCAGGACAGCCGTGGGACTTGTGACCAGTTGGTAAAAGTCATAATTCATATCCAGATCTGATATTTAAGCTCATTACTCCATCATAGTCTACAATTGCCTAAGGCTAGTCATGGAAAAAATATTCCCCTTTGTATACAAAATTATTGGCCTATTTCTTTCTCTAATGCATCAAAAGTTATGAATATACACATACTCTAATCACTGGGATTATACACACTGAGATCATACCCAATGGGACAGATAAAATCTTTCTCCAACTGTGGCTATGGTAATTGTTTCTTTTCCTGGCCACATCATTTTTGACTTCTTGTTTGCTGACTCGTTTCCTATGTTTCATATTGTTCTTTTCTATAATGGTTTCTCACATCATGGAGTTTTACATTAATTGGTGAATATTTTTATTTGTATAATGGTAGACCACTAGAAGTTCAGATTTTAAATACAGAGCTATTTATAGTGACTGTCGCTATAGATTCAGTCATCTGTCTTCTAAATTGCCCAGACTTTGAGGTTTTTCAAAACACTGGTGCATGTTTTTCCTTAACTATAATATAAAATGGCAGTAACAATGTCTACCTAAGAGGACTATAGTGAAATTTAAATTAAGTAATACCCACAGAGCTTTTAGAAGGGTAGCTGGCACAAGGTAAGCCATCTATTAATGTTAATTCCTATTGTTTACTTCAGTAGTAAGGTGACATTGTCTGTGTCCTTTGTTTTCCTTCTCTGTATTTGAGGTTGTATGTGTTTTGGGCGAAAGGGTAAGACCCCATTCTGCTTTTTGGCTGGAAAAGCAGTATCTGTATTGAATCCAATCAACAAAATGATTCCTTTTTTGGGAAATTATGATTTTCATGGTATTTCTCTTGTAACACTATTGACTAGAGAGCTCATATTGAGCGCTGCCCCAAGCCTTTTGGATTTTCATTTTAGTTTACATTTTCTGTCTGCTATGCTACATTTGTTTATAGGATTCAGTTTAGCCTCACAGATGTTCACTGATCAACTGCTATTGATTGGATGCTAGGGTGCAATGGTGATTCATATAATACTCCCACCTCAGAGATCTTATAGCCTCCTGGGGTTTTGCTTTTTGCCACATCTTTCTCAAGTCTGTGAACCAGGAGACCACATCATTCTAACCTGGAAAAATCAGTGCCAGCTTATTGCTGGATTTGGCTCAAATCAGCAACCCATCCTCATCTAAACCCACATAGTTCCTAATGACATCAGTGGGAATTTTGAGGGTGTATCTGAGAAGAATTTTGTTCACTCTTTGAATTCTAAGTAAAGCATATGTACCCAGGAAGTTTGATGCTTATCTATTCTTTCTCAGGCTTCAACATGCCAGCCACCTACTGTGGTGGAACTGGTGAGAACACTTGAGACACATGGTTCTTCAGAATGAGATAAAGAGCTAGAAGAAATTTATAAATTATTAGATCTAAAAGGAACCCATGGAGATTATCCAGCTGCCAGGTTCTGGAATCTAGCTCAAACCAAGCATTTGACTGATGAGTTACATTAACGAGGTTCTAACTGATTACTCAAGGATGCCCTCTGACATCTCAAGGGTCACCCAGCTGGTTGTGGTTTAGGCAGAATTAAGAGTTGCATCTTCTTTTAACACAGTTTTCCGTAACTGTGGAGTGTCTGAGTACTTCAGTTCTCAACTTCTGTGATGCTGCTGTCAGCTATTATTCTATTTATCTTACAAGTCTCAATATTAGCAACATGACTTCCTTAAAGGCCTGAGTTGCTGAATAATTAGGAAAATGATTTAATTTGCCATGAAAAAGATGTGACTATTAACACCTCCTAGGGAATTTCTTTTTCCTATTAGGCTTTCACAAATGTAAAATGCATTCATTATTCAAATGTACTATGTGAAGGTGCTTGGGAATTAGTATCCTCAAATTCTATGTCATTGCCCTAGGTCTCTCTATGCAGTGCTGGGACTCTATGCAGTCTTCGGTAGGGAGAGAAAAGAGATGGGAGTTATGGAATGGTCATTGGGTGAAGAGCTACTTCTTTTGCAATTAAAATTCAAAAAAACAAGATGGAATGGCTTCCTGTTTTATATTTTTCCCAGTTAATTACATATGTGCTCAAATCATAATCTAACAGTACATACAGAATTTTTTAGAAGGGAGGGAGCCTTAGAGACCATTAAGTCAAAAGCTGGAAAAAAGTAGACTAACTGAATATCATCCCCTGTAGGAAGATAAGATGCTAATTTTTAGAGGCACTCAGCCTCTAAAATCAATTTTTCTTAACATTGAGAATTATTGAGTGGCTGGAAAAGCATCTTACTCTATGAAATATAGTCACTGTTTAGTGCCTTTCCATTTTATTTACTATTTAAAGCATACAATAGCTAGTTAACCAACTACTTATAAAATATATTTAATGTTTAGAGGCACTCAGTGTGGTTATAAAATGATTTTAAGGGTATACAAATATGGTACATTAACCACATTTCATGAACTATGGTTCCCTCTGGAAAAACAAAAACGTTTTCCCTGGCATCCTGCAGCATCTCATCCTGAAGTTTGTAAATGGCCCACATTGCTCAAACTGGCTGCCTCACTGGCTTTTGATGCCAGCCACTTTAGAGCACACACCAGAAAGATCAATATAACCCCTACATAAGTGATAGAGCACTGTGCACTCAAAGGCTGTTAGACTCTTCGATAAAGAACGGCTTGACAGATGCAGTGAAATTAAGCAGCATGCACAAAACCTGAGTAAAGAGGTTGTAGGGCTGTAGTCTTTTCTCTGTGCACAGTGGATTGATGGGTGCACCGTGACACAAAATGCATTGAGATGAGACTTGGTCCCTGCCATGTGTATGTATTAGAGAGTTTATAATCTATGAAAACATGGGGAGAGTCTAACAAAGGATGGGATAAGAATGGAGCCTTTTTCAAAGGGACCTGCTATAGAGAATTATGATAAGTGAGACATAAGAGGATCCAGCATAAACTTAACAGTGAGGGAATGTTCAATTCTATTTATTTTCAGGTAAAATCCTAGTTCCCTGAAAACACTCTACATCACAATGTACTAATCTTTATATTTCATGATTAAAATTCCATGGCATTGATTGAGAAAATGTGATGGAAATGTTGCTTTCAATTTCCCATTCATGTAATGAAGCTGAATGTGTGATGATGTTCATTTTGTCTTGTTTACTTTGCATGTATCTTCTGCTGCATGCAGCCTGGCAGAAGGGCTTCTACCCCAAGAATATGCCGCAGTTAAGCTGGGGAAAGGATGCAAAGACAGAGATTTAGGGCAGCCTGTAGTAAACCCACACTTTGACTTGTTATAGAAGGGGGTAGTATTACTGGAAGGGGTAATCAGTGTAAACTTCTAACCAAAGACAGTTGATGGGGAAGTAGACAAATTTCTTAACCAAAAGTTTTTTTTAAAAAAGCGTAAACTATGAAAGAAGTAATGTTAAGGAATAAAAATAGACAATAAAAATTGTTTAGTGGGAGCTGTAGCTTACAGTGTAATGTGTTTCAGTTCTCTGGGCCACTTCAAAATGTGCTAGACAGGAGTTCCAGTTTTGGTTCAGCATGTAAGAAGCTTGGAAGTCATCACTCCATTCTAACAGTTACAATACTGAATAAACTGAAAAGTAACAAATCTTAAATCCCTCAGAGAATTGAGAACACAGGGCAAACCACTATCCACAAAATTGGAGACAGACCAGCAGAAATAGAGAAGCACAACTTAAAGGAGAATAAACCTTGTGGGAAGTGGTTCGAGAGAGGAAAACTTAAACTATAATTGACTAATTGCTGAAGGCTCATTATGAATGAACAAATCTGAATGCTAAAATCTCCAGGGGAGCCCAGTTTTAGGTGAGCCCCATGTTTTCTGGGTTGTACTTCCCAGAGCTTTATCAGGTTCTCAAGGTAAAAAGGAAAGAAATACCTTATGCTTTCTGCATGGAGAGGGAAAAAAACAGCCATTGTGAAATATGTTCAGAGAATTCTGTTCTTCCTAACAAGTGCTGCCCTCAGGAGAAACTATTTTGCTGGAACCTAATCTAATGGGATTTTATCAGAGCCTAACTGACATCACAGAAGTCATCCTGTCTCGCTAAGTGGGGGCAAAAACTTAGAAGCATTTGTGAAGACTAGAGCCCAGCAATACATCCTCATTAAATGACTGAGATCTAATCACAGGACTATAAAATGCTTTTCCTTCCACCATACCTTACTACCATATAACTAAAAGCTTATTTACTGCAGTTCCTTTTACCTGGTACATCATGCCCAGATTTCAACAAAAACTACAAGGCATACTAAAAGGCCAAAAAAAGAAAAAAGAGAAAAAAAAACCCCACAGTTTGCAGACAGAGCAAGCTCAGAACCAAACTCAGATATAGTAGGGTATTGAAATTATCAACCAGTAATTTAAAAGAACTATGATTAATATGCAAAGGATTCTAATAGAAAAAGGTAGACAACACTCAATAACAGGGAATTCAGCAGAGAGATGGAATTCTAAGAAAGAATCAAAAAGAATTGTAGAAGCCAAAAACACTGTAACAGAAATGAAGAATGCCTTTGATGGTGTGATTAGATTAGACACACCCGAAGAAAGAATTAATGAGCTTGAGGATATGTTCATAGAAACTTCTAAAACTAAAAAGCAGAGAGTGGAGTGATATATTTAAAATGTTCAGGAAAAGGGAAAAAAAACCCCACCAACCCAGAATGTTGTATCTTGTACATTATTCTTCAAAGTGAAGTACAGACATAGCTATGGTGTTATGCTTCACTTTATAGCACTTTGCAGATACGATTTCTTACAAATTGAAGGCTTGTGGCAATCCTGTATTGAGCAAGTCTACCCATGATATTTTCCCAACTTTGTGTCTGTGTCATATTTTAATAATTCTCACAGTAATTCATACTTTTATTATATCTGTTAGGATTATTTATGTTCAGCAATCTTTGATTTTACTACCATAATTGTTTTGGGATGTCATGAACTGCACCCATATAAGAGGGCAAGCTTAACTAACTGATAAATGTCGTGTGTGCTCTGCCTGCTCCACTGACTCGCCATTCCCCTATCCCTCTGCCTCGCCTCAGACCTCCATTTTCTTTGAAGCACAATATTTAAATTAGGCCAATTAATAACCCTGTGAGAGCCTCTAAGTGTTCAAGTAGAAGGAAGAGTTGCAGGTCTCTCACTTAAAATCAAAAGCTAGAAATTATTAAACATAGTGAGGAAGGCAAGTCAAATGCAGTTGGAAGATAGGCCTCTTGTGTTAAACAGTTTAGCCAAGTTGTGAATGCAAAAGTTCTTGAAGAAAATAAAAAGTGCTACTCCACTGAACACATGAAAGCAAAACAGCCTTATTGCAAATATGGAGAAAGTTTTCGTGGTCTGGATAGAAGATTAAACCAGCTACAACAGTCCATTAAGGCAAAGCCCAATCCAGAGCAAGGCTGTAACTCTCTTCAATGTTTTGAAGGCCAAGAGAGGTGAGGAAGCTGCAGAAGAAAAGCAGAAAGCTAGTGGATCTAGCAAAGATAATGATGAAGGTGGACATACTAACAACAGATTTCCATTGTAGATGGAAGAGCCTTATATTGGAAGATGTCATCTAGGATTTTCATAGCTAGAGAAGTCAATACCTGGCTTCAAGGCTATAAAGGACAGGAAGAATCTCTTGTTAGGGACTAATGTTGGTGGCCTGAAGTTGAAGCCAATGATTGTTTACTATTCTGAAAATCCTGCAGCCCTTCAGAATTATGTTAAATTTACTCTGGCTGTGTTCACTACATGGAACAACAAAACCTGGATGATAGCACATCTGTTTACAGCATGGTTTTCTTAATATACATTTTAAGCCCACTGATGAGACCTACTGCTCAGAAAAAGAAAAATTCCTGTCAAAATATTACTGCTCACTGACAATGCGCCTGATCATCCAAAATTTACAATGGATATATAGAAACAGGTTAATCTTTTTTTTTTTTTTTTTGAGACGGAGTCTTGCTTTGTTGCCAGGCACCAGGCTGGAGTGCAGTGGCCTGATCTCGGCTCACTGCAAACTCTGCCTCTGAGGATCAAGCAATTCTGCTGCCTCAGTCTCCCGAGTAGCTGGGACTACAGGCATGTGCCACCACACCCAACTAATTTTTGTATTTTTAGTAGAGATGGGGTTTCACCATGTTGGCTAGGATAGTCTCAATCTCTTGACCTCGTGATCCGCCCGCCTCGGCCTCCCAAAGTGCTGGGATTACAGGCGTGAGCCACCGCACCCGGCCCAGGTTAATGTTGTTTTTATGCCTGCTAACACAACATCCATTCTGCAGCTCATGGATCAAGAAGCAATTTCAACTTCTTTTAATTATTATTTAAGAAATATATTTCATAAAGCTAGAGCTGCCATACATAGTGATTCCTCTGATGAATCTGGGCAAAATAAACTGAAAATATTCTGGAAAGAATTCACCACTTTAGATGCTGTTAAGAACATTCTTTATTCATGGTAAGATGTCAAAATATCAATATTAACAGGGGTCTGGGAGAAGCTGATTCTAACCCTCATGGATGACTTTGAGGGGCTTAAAACTTTAATGGAGGAAGTAACTGCAGATGTGGTAGAAACAGGAAGGGAACTAGAATTAGAAGTGGAGCCCAAAGATGTGACTACATTGCTACAAGCTCATAAAACTTAAACAAATGAGAAGTTGGTTCTTACAAATGAGCACGAAAAATAGTTTCCTGAGATGGAATCTTCTCCTGGTGAAGATGCTCTGAATGTTGTTGAAATGACAATAAAGATCTAAAATATCACATAAACTTAGTTTATAAAGCAGTAGCAGGGTTTGAGAAGATTGATTCAATTTTGGAAGAAGTTCTACTGTGGGTAAAATGCTATCAAACAGAATTACATGCTACAGATAAATATTTTGTGAAACAAAGAGTCAGTTGATACAGCAAACTTCAATGTTATAGTTTAAGAAACTGCCACAGCCACCCCAACCTTTAGCAACTACTACCCTGATCAGTCAGTAACCATCAATATGGAGGCAAGACCTTCCACCAATGAAAAGATTATAACTTACTAAAGGCTCAGATGATTGTTAGCAATTTTTGGCAATAAAAAATTTTAAATTATGTCCATTGGATTCTTTAGAGTTGCTTCCAATGCACACTTAATAGACTACAGTAGAGTGTAAACATAACTTTTGTATGCACTGAGAAACCAAAAAAATTCATGACTTGCTTTGAGACATTTGCTTTACTGTGGTGTTCTGGAACCAAATCCACAATATGTCTGAGATATGCCTGTGAAGACTTTCCCAGACAAACAAAACTAGAGGGAAGCTGTTGCCAGTAAACCTGCCTTGCAAAAAATGTTAAAATAAGTTTTTCAGAGAGGGATAATACAGATCAGAAATTTTGCTTTACATAAAAAACAGCATCAGAGAAGCAGTAAGTGAAGGTAAAACAAAAACTTATTTTTCTATTCTTACTTGGTTGAATACACAACCGTTTGCTAAAAATAATAATGGCAATAATGTATTTAGTGATTCTAACTTATGGATAACCTTGCACTACCCAAGAGGCAGTACAGTGTTATTCAAAAGTAGATTTGGATTAGATGCAAATACATATTGAAAATGCCAGAGCAACCACTAAAACTGTAAATAAGTAGACTGTAGTTGATATGCCAAGGAGAAAAAAATGGAATCACACAAAATTCTCAGTTAAACTACAAAAGGCAAAAAAGAGTGGAAGAATAAAAAACAATGAATAGAACAAGTAACAAATAAGGAAGATATTAATCCAACAGTATCAATAATTAAACATCAATTGTTGTTAACACCAACTAAAAGAGATTGTCAGCATGGATCAAAAGACCCAACTATATACTGTCTATAAGAAATGAGCTTTAAGTATAAAGACACATCAAGATTAAACATAAAGGGATGGAGAAACATATAATAACTCTAATCAAAAGAAAACTCAGTAGCTACATTAATTTCAGATAGAGCAGACTTCAAAGCAAGGAATGCTATCACAGATAAGGAGGGACTTTACATAAAGATAAAAGGAGTCAATTCTACAAGAAGACATAACAATCCTTAATGTGTATGCACTGAACAACAGAGCATTAAAATACACGAGGCAAAACTTATAACTCCAAAAAGAAATAGATGAATACACTATTATAGTTGGAAACTTTAACACCTATCAGTAATGGACAGATTCAGCAGGCAGAAAATCAGTAAAGACATAGTTGAACTCAACAGCACTATTAATCAACTGGATATAAATGACATCTATAAAATATTCCATCCAACAACAGCAGATGACACATTCTTATCAAGCTCACATGGAACATTCACCAAGACAGACCACATTCTTGGCCACAAAACACACCTCAACAAATTTAAAAATAGAAATCATACAATGTCTGCTCTCAGATCAACTGAAATTAAAGTAGATACCAGTAACAGAAAGGTAGCTTGAAGATCCCCAAATACTGGGAGATTAAACAACACACTTGTAAATAACACTTGGATCAAAGAAGAAATCTTAACAGATATCTCAAAGACAATACTGTCACTATGTTAGTTCTTCCTAACTTCATCGATAGATTCAATGTAATCTCAAGGGAAATTGCAGCAAACTATTTGTGGACATTGACAGACTGATTCTAAAATTTTATATGAGGCGGCAAAAGATCCGGAATAGCCAACACAATATTGAAGGAAAACTAAGTCAGAGTGCTGACCCTGCTTGACTTCAAGACTTACTATAAAGTTACAATAAAGATAGTTTAGTATTGGCTAAAGAATAGATAGGTCAATAGAACAGAATAGTGAACCCAGAAATAGACACCCACAGATATAGTCAACTGAACTTTGACAAAGGAGCAAAGGCAAGACAATGGAGAAAAGACAATCTTTTCAACAAATAGTGATGAAGCAACTGGATATCTGCATGTAATAATAAAAACATAAATTTGGACACAGACCTTATACTTTTCAGAGAAACTCCAAAACACTGATAACAGCAAATGATTCCAAGGACGTGGATGGGAATGCACTATGGTATAGCCACTTTGAAAGACAGTTTGGCAGTTTCATACAAAACTAAACATACTCTTGATCCACAGTTTACATTCCTTAATAATCATTCAAATTATATTTTATTTACAAGAAAACGGAACACAGATGTTTATTACAGTTTTATTCATAATTGCCAAAACTTGGAAACAACCATAATGTCCTTCAGCAGGTGAATGGATAAACAGTGGTACATCCAGACAATGGAATATTATTCGGCACTAAAAATTAATGAGCTATTGGATACAAAAAAATAGAATAATACCTACTATTTGATAGCATAGCAGGGTGACTATAGTCAATAATAACTTAATTGTACACTTTACAATAACCAAAAGAGTGTAACTGGTTTGTAACACAAAGCATAAATGCTTGAAGGGATGGATACCCCAGTCTCAATGATGTGATTATTTCACATTGCATGCCTGTATAAAAAAATCTCATGTACTCTGTAAGTATATATTCACAAAATTTCAAAATTAAAAATAAATTAAAAATAAAATTAAAGGCCAGACATGGTGGCTCATTCCTGTAATCACAGCACTTTGGGAGGCTGAGGTGGGTGGATCACTAGGTCAGGAATTTGAGACCAGCCTGGCCAATACAGTGAAACCCCATCTCTTCTAAAAATACAAAAATTAGCCGGGCATGGTGGTGTGTGCCTGTAATCCCAGCTATCAGGGAGGCTAAGGCAGGAGAATTGCTTGAACCTGGGAGGCAGAGGTTGCAGTGAGCCGAGATTGCGCCACTGCACTCCAGCCTAGGTGACAGAGTGAGACTCAGTCTCAAGAAAAACAAAATTAAAATAAATGAGTTCTTAAGCCATGAAAAGACAAGCTGGGAACTTGAATTCTTAAGCAAAAGAACCCAATTTGAAAAGGCTACATATTTTATGTCTAACTATATAGCATTTTGGAAAAAAACAAAACTATGGAGACAGTTACAGATCCATGGTTTCCAGGGGTTGGGGAGCAGGAAGGATGCAGAGACAGGGCAGAGAGAATTTTCAGGACAGTGAAACTATTCTTATGATTCTGTAATGATGGATGATACATGCCATTACATATTTGTCAAAACCCATAGAATGGAGAACATCAAGAATGAACTCTAATGAACTACTGTGCCAGGGTGATAATGATGCGTTAATGAAGGTTCCTCAGAGATAAAAAATGTAACATTTGATGTGGAATGTTGATAGTGGGGGAGGCTGTGCCTGTGTGAAATCAAAAGAGTATATGCACTCAAATTTGCTGCGAACCTAAAATTGCTCTAAAAATTAAATTCCAGGTCAGGTGCCCTGGCTCACACCTGTAATCCCAACACTTTGGGAGGCCTAGGCAGGAGGATTGCTTGAGTCCAGGACTTTGAAAACAGCCTGGGCAATGCGGCAAGACCCCGTTTCTACAAAAAATTAAAAAAATTAGCCAGGCATGGTGGTGCACACCTGTGGTCCCGGTTAGTTGAGAGGCTGAGACAGGAGGATCACTTGAGCCAGTGCACTTCAGCCTAGGCAACAGAGTGAGACTCTGTCTCAATAATAATAATAAAAAAAAGGAAAAAGTCTATTTTTAAAAATGTGCTAGGCATTTGATGAACTTTAAAGATTATGTTTCTAACAGACAATAAACAACCTTGAATTAGTGAATGGATTATTTTTTACAGACAAATGCTATGTTGAAGCACAGAGAAATGTAATTAAAGAATCTGTAAGACAACTTACGGTGAAAGCTTTAGATATAAAGTTCTATGAACATACGCATAAACAAACGGCGAAATGGAAATCTTAATTGAAATTGAAATGTTTAAGTTCTAAGGATCAAAATTTTTACCTTTTTTCTTTTTTGGAAGAATGTCAATGGAAAATACTGCCTGAAGACTTACATTGAGGATGGCTTAACTTTTTTTTTTAAGGCGAGGAGCACTTTCATGTAGACTTCATTTCTCCCTAAATGCTTAGAGAACCACCTGGTGGTCTGGGTCTCTGCTCCCTTCCCAAGAAGTGGAAACTCTGGCAAAGAGGAGTGTTGTGGCAGGCGGTTCACTAATGAGAGCGGGAAGCATAAAGATAACCCAACTTCAGCAGGGTTGCTGAAGGCCAGGCCCGAGTGATAGTGGTCAGGCAGACCACCGACCATGCAGGGGAAGACCAGACGTTCTCCCAGGTCTGGCTACTGAGGCCTGGTCCTAGGTGTTCTCGGGACCCCGCCGTGTGTGTGTGTGGCCTCGCTGGCTTCGGCGTGGCTCGCTGGGGCGCCTGCGACGGTAAGGGGAATATCCCCTCTCTGGGCGATGGGCAGACCTTGTGCGGATGGGGCCCGGGCGCGAGTCGCGGCCTACCCTGGAGTTTTCTTCGCTGTGGTGTCGTATGTGGCGCCTGGAGAAGTCGCTGGAGTAATGCCAGTGGGAGGGTAAATAGACGTCCTGGCGGCGGGGAGGGAAAGGCGGCCGAGCCGAGGGAAACGATGAAGAGAGCTGTCGAGGGACGCGGAGGTCTCCTCGGACCGCCCGGTCCCCTCGGCCATGTGAGTCTGCTCGGCCATGTGGGTCGGCTCGGTCCCCTCGGCCTCGTGGGTCAGCTGGGTCCCCTCGGCGGCGTGGGTCCGCTCGGTCCCCTCGGCCGCGTGGGTCAGCTCGGCCATGTAGGTCCGCTCGGTGGTTTCGGGGCTGCCTTCTGCCCGCTGGGGCTGCACGTCTGTCGGCGTGGCCATGCCTGACCCGCCAGTCCACGGCTTCGCGGCGGGGCAGGTTCACGCCCCAGGCGTCTGCCAGGTGGGCCAGCAGCAGCTGGGAGAGGTGGCGGTGCGCGCGCTCGTCCCAGTGCACGCCGTCGGGGAGCCGGTGGCGCGCGGCGTGGCGGAAGTGGAAGTGTAGGTCCAGCACGTCGAAGCCACGCCTTGCGGCCTCGGTGGAGCTGTAGAAGTTGGCCTCCATCACGTCTTCTCGCAGGCGGGATTGGCGGAGCCGGCGCTCGCGTGGGAGGCAGTTTCCTGAGATGGTCTCGGCCACGGGCATGGCCGTGTTCCACAGCAGGAGGCAGGATAAGGGCAGCGCCCGGTCCAGCCGCGCGAACAGGCTTTCTAGGTTCCGCCGGTAGCGCCTGAGGAAGTCCCGGCCATCCCTGGAGAGGTCCCAGAGGCAGGAGTTCATGACCACCACGTCCGGGGCAGGCTCGGCCCGACGCAGCTCCTCCACGACGCGCTCCGCGTAGTGCGAGAACACGCGCCCGATGAAGTAGAAGCGCACCAGGTGGTGGCCCGAGTGGAACTGGCGCACCTCGCGGTAGTGGCTGCTGTCGTGCATGCGGCGGCTCCTGGAGCCGACCAGCAGCATGTCGCGCTCAAAGCTCGGCTCGCCCTTGGCCTTCAGCTGACTGGAGGACAGCAGGCAGTCCTTCTGCAGCAGGAGCACCAGGTCCTTGTACACGGCCCGCTGGACCGAGTCCCCCATGACCACTACGAACTTGTTGTGCAGCAGCTGCCGGACTTCGCAGGCTCGCAGCTGGGCCATGGCGGCGGAGGCCAGGCGCGCGACCGAGCTCCCGCCTTCCCTCAGCGCAGATCCGGAGAGGATTCTGGGAACTGTAGGACCGCTGCGGGAGCAGAGGGCGGGCGAGGGGTGGGGCGCCGGGGCGTGGGCTGAGGAAAGACGCTGGGGTCACGACCCTGCAGCCCTCCTGAGCGGAGGGATGTGACCTATGAACCGCGGAGGCTCCCGTGCGAGCCCTGACTCCACCTGCCGGAAGGGCGGTGCGGAACCCCAGCGCGAGCGCCGGAGTCGGTGAGGACTCAATTTGGGTAGATCTGTGCTGGCTTTAAAATACGCCGCCGCGCACTGCGCTTAGTCTCCACTCAGCGCAGCCTTCCCAAGGCCTTCTCTTTGTTAGCAGCAGCAGCACCTCGCTCTTGGGGGCCGCCGTCCAGTGTGGAGGCCTCTTCTTAGCGTTGGCTATGGGCGTTCCCGTGCCTAGTAGAGAATGTCTTCATCACTGGCTTGGTTTTCCTTCCGCGCCAACTCCTATCCTGGGGCATTTGGGGAATGCCTTCTCTGGAGAGGGGTGTCATTCCCAGGGGTAGAGCCCAGCCTGGGGACTGATCTGCTAGGTCAGTCTGTTGGCAGAATACTCAGGTCAACCTGTGCCAGTAGTGGAGGGCTCAACTCTATTTCTTGTAGTTAAAATATTTCTTGCCAGTTCATGGAGGATTCACATGCACTTGAAACAAATAATGCAGAGATCCCTGTGTAACCCTTTACCCATTTCCCCCACTGATGGCATCTTGGAGAGCTGTAATACCTCAGTGCGCTCGACATACAGACCCTTTCCTCCCATTGTCCTAGCAGTGCCAACCACCTCCCTCCCTCTCCATTGCCCTGGTGCATGGCAACCACTAAGCTGTTCCCCACTTACAGAATTTTGCCATTTCAATAATTCTATTTAAATGGAATTGCATAATATGCAAGCTTGTGGGATTGGCTTTTTTCCCCTTAGCATTGTTCTCTGCAAATTGGTTCAGTGTGTTTACTTTGTATGCCCCACTACCTGTTTCCTGTACTAGGAGGTGAGTTTCCAGTGGTACCAAGGTGTCAATACTTTGCCCCCTTTTTATTGCGGAGTACTTTTCAATGGTATGGATGTACTACAGTCAGTTTAACTAATCACCTGTTTAAAAGACTATAGGGTTCTTTCCTCTTTGGGGCTATTACACAGCACACTGTTATGAGCACTCCTGGGCAGGTTTTTGTACAAACCTAGATTTTCATTTCTCCAAGATAAACCCAGAACTGCAATTGCTGGGTGGTATGATGGTTGTGTATTTATTTAGGGCTTTAGGAAATGCCCAGACACTTCTCCAGAGTGGCTGTATCATTTTACATTCCCACCAGTAGTGAATTAGTGGCTAATTTCTTTGTTTCTGAGATGTAGATATGCATATCCTGGATATGTAAACCCTAGAATTCTTTTCTATATGAGATGAATATGACCTTCCTGGTTGTAGGAAACTTGGTTTCCTCCTTCTTTGGCTAAAGATGTAAGCGTCAAGTTGTGTAATGCAGGCCTTCTTCATCTTTAGGTATGGATGTGAGCTTCTAGCCTGTATAACCCTAGCCTCTTCATCCTTGATTAGGAATATGAGCTTTCTGCTGAATAAATCTGGACTTCTTTCTCTCCATCCTTGGTTCTGAGTACAAAATTCTTGGACCTATTTTAAACAGAGGTTAGTAAACAGTCACCTTTTAAAATATCCCATATGATTGTTCTATTTATCAGTTAAGATCTTTGTGTGAAACAGCTAATTTTGGAGCCAGTTATTGTGATTTTTTAGTTATGACGTAAATATTGTGAAAACTGTCAAAATTGAAATGCAGTCACTTGTGTTAAAAAATCTCTGACAAATAGAAGTGAGGAAAACCATGAAGGGAGAATTCTCATGCATAAATGCCTGATGAGAAGTATTACAAAAGTGTCCACAAAAACCACAGTCTTGCACAGAGGTCGTCACAACCTTACAATCTTACACCTTTTTCAGAACATCTGTCCAGAAACTGTCCAACCTTGGCCTGGCACTACCCTTGTTGTTACTGATCCTTGTAGCCAAAAATAATTATCTAAAAACAGTGACATAATCCTAAAACCTCTGTCTTCCTTTACTTTCCTGAATACTCACATAGTTGACTATGACACATATGTTCTTACTGAAATATCTATTTCTGAATAAACATTATTTTCTTTTGCAAAATCTCTGTGTTTTCTATTTAGCTTGACAGTATAAATTCGTGAAACCT
This sequence comes from Cacajao melanocephalus, assembly GCA_963573385.1. Lineage (NCBI taxonomy): Eukaryota > Metazoa > Chordata > Mammalia > Primates > Pitheciidae > Cacajao > Cacajao melanocephalus. The sequence continues at coordinate 196,930 of CAUYLG010057138.1, forward strand.
ATAAAATTCATGGATAGCCTATTAAGAATTGTACTTGTCTATACATTAAAGGGACTTTGTATGCTTTCATCTTTACTTACTTTCTCTATACTTTTCTTTCTATATAATGTAAGATGTAAATTAATTGGTTTAGTAATTTCTCATATTTTACATATTTTTAATTAGTGGGAACATCAAAGCCTTTTGCCTTCACTACAAATGAAAGCATGGTTTATATTGGTTTAACAACTACTTTTTGGCCCCTAAAATCAATTGCTTGTCCTTATTGCCAAGAAAGAAAATTGAAATTATTCAATGGTGTATTTAAGAATTATCTGAAATTTTATATTTTGTGAAAACTAAATGATTTATTTGTATGTTGCAATTTAAAGGTAATAATTGAATAAAACTAAAGTCAGTTTAGAATACCCTACACGATCACCTTTTTTTTTGTTTTGAGGCTGAGTCTCTGTGGCCCAGGCTGGAGTGCAGTGGTGTGATCTCAGCTTGCTGAACCTCTGTCTTCCAGGTTCAAGCAATTCTCGTGCTTCCACCTCCTGAGTAGCTGAGCCTACAGGTGCCAACCACCACACCAAGCTAATTTTTGCATTTTTAGTAGAGATGGGGTTTTGCCATGTTGGCCAGGCTGGTCTCAAACTCCTGACTGCAGGTGATCTGCCCGCCTCAGCTTCCCAAAGTGCTGGGGTTACAGGCATGAGCCACCCCGCCTGGCTAATATTTTGTATTTTTAGTAGAGACAGGGTTTCACCATGCTGGCCAGACTGGTCTTGAGCTCCTAACCTCATGATCTGCCTGCCTCAGCCTCCCAAAGTGCTGGGATTACAGGCGTGAGGCACTATGCCCAGCCCTCTCTGATATTTTTAAGGATCCTCTTTTTATTCCTTGAGATAATAGAGGACAGAGATGATTATTCTGCCACATGGCAGTATTTAATATATTTGGATACGTTTTGGATGCCACAGCTCTCTGGAGTAGTCTTTTATACTGTCCCCAGATCTCTTCAATTATTACTAAGTAGGCATGATTTCTACTCTGTGTTAGTGCATGGGTCTATATATAAATAGGTATAATGATAGAATAAGAAGGAGAATTCAGAAGTATATAACCATGGCACAGTAAGAATTTCTTTATATGGTGATAAAGTGGATACCTGTGGGGTGATATCCCCCTTCCCTTCCAAAAGGTAGTGAGATTTGGTTCTAGGATCCTCTGTCCTGGTGAATTCTTAACTCTGCAAGTTTCAGGGGAAGAACTAGGGAAGCAAGAGTTGCCTCATCCACTCATAAGTCTCACTGTTTCTTTTATCTCATGTATATCCTATGCTCTTCTTTGGTTTGCTGATTGAGTAGTAATCTCTACAGTGTCATGTTCATGTTGTCATTCCCATCAGTTATTATAGCTAGACCAGCTTTTGTGGTTGGTCCTAGTTTGTAAGTCTCTTCTCCAATCCTAGTTATTCTGCAAGTCAGATATGACATTCAAAAGTAACCCAAATGTTCCAGGTGTGATCTGATCAACACAACCTAGGTTTGGATTATCACCTCCTTTGTTCAGTTAATACTGCCTAAAACCTAATCTGCTTTTTTGGAGGATCTGCTGTGTTCATGACTCACATTAACTTTACCTTCCACTAAACTCCCTGAATCATTTTAATAGCTGGTAAGTATTGTCTTCCCTGTCCTAAACTTATGCCTCTGGCTTTTTAAATGTGGGAACAATTCTCAAGACTTATTACTGCTAGATTTATTCTGTTGTTCAGTTGGCCAAGATCTTTTTATTCCATTGCTACAGTCTGTCAAGATCTTTCTGGATTCTAATTCTTCATCCTGGTTAGACAATGTCCTTCTCAGCAATCTGCAAACCATGCTTTAATACACGTTCCTTTTATATCTGCAAGTCAATAGTAAAACTTCTGAACTAGATAGGACAGGGTAAAGAAATTGGGATGCATACAGAACTCCCTTCAATTTTACATTGATCCAGTTTTCAGTAGACTTTGGATAGAGTTCTTTAACCTATTATTGATCCACATAATTATTTTCGCCTCTAGTACGTATTTCTCCATTCTATACAAAAGAAAATTGTGAAATTATGTCAAACATCTTTTTGAATTCCTTATAGATTAGGTTTACTAGGTTTCACAGATTTAACAGTATAACCTCACAAAGATGTGCAGGATGGTGTCTGATATGTTATTCCTGCTTCTCCTAATCCACTATCCACCCTGATTTGTGTCCCTGGAAGCTGTCCTCCATGCACTGCCTTAACTAGATTCCTTTGTCCGGCACTGGAAGGAGATTGCAGGAGGGCTGGAGGAGAATGAGATCACAATATATATTTCCCCAGATTGCTCTCTTCATAGCCAGAGATAATCAGTAGTTTAGTGTAAGTGGCTTAATTCTTCTACCAAAGTCCATAATGTCCCTCCAATGGACTCTCCTGCAGAAGATACAGCTACAACCCTCTCCAGGTTCCCATACATATTTTCCTCCTTGCCGCTTCAAACCTAAAGGCCAGGGCAGGCTCGATGGTCTTGCAACTTGTGGATCATATAGGGTTTCATGCTTGGTAATACTAGACTATCCCTGTCATGAAATTCTTAATCTTTTTTTTTTTTTTTTCCAGTGGGGGCCCTGCAAATCATGCATACAGTCCTTCTGTAGTTGGTACTGGTTCTCCACGGTTGCTTTACTGTCCCTCTAAGTTTCTTTTAACGTTGACCCATGCTTTTATGAAATTCTCTTATCTAAATTCTCCTCTAGTACATTAATTTGTTATGTGTGCATCTGTTCCCTGCCTGGACCTTGACTAATACAGAAGGAAATGAGGTGAGTCTAATTTTTTTATGCGAGTCTTTGTTGGCTCCTAGTGATCATTGCTGCTTTAGGTTCTCCCCACCTATTCCTTTATATAAAAGATTCTAAAATCTTAGCTGAAATCAATATAACTTTTACTTGTCTTAATTTGCCAGATCTTTCTTTGTCCAGCTTTTCAAAGATTGGCTGATATTTGCCTGTCTCCAGTTTTATTCCTCTTTACTGTTTTCGATCTTCCCTCAAAGGTCACTGGCAATGTTTGGTTTAATGATTTAATTTGAAGATTCTTTAGAGACCTTTAGAAATAATTCAGGACCAGAAGTTTAACTATGCTTCCCCAGCTAAAGCTACAGTTTTCTCTTATCAACATGTTTTGTCTTTTTTTTCAGTCTAAAGAGAGGTTTGCTTTTTCTTTGTCATTAGTCAATATCTCATTGGCCCCCAACAGAGAACATTCCCTTCCTTCCCTTCTGCTTACACTCATAAAAGGCTTAAAATACTTAAAAAAACAAAAACAAAAACCTTCCTGCATTTGGTGCTACAAACTTCCTGAAAATTCGGTGCCACTCTCTAATATGAATTCTTTCCTCACTGTTTCTTTCATCAAATAGAGCTTTTGAACCTATTAAGAGGACACAGATATTAACATACAAATTCAGAGGCTGAAGTCAAAATAAGGAAGGAGGCTTTATTGTTTCTGTCTCCTTAGGGCTGGAATTCTTTTATTCTGATTGGAGTCCTCAGAACAGGGAAATATCAGATTGATTTTCAAAAAAAAGACCTGGAAATAGAAATGATTATGGGGATTCAAGTTTGGACTACAAAGCAGAAAGGTTTCAGGGCAGAGCTGTAGGGAAGAATCCAGAAAGATGGTAGGTGTTAGGGAGGCATTGTCATGAGGATGGCTGAGGCCTAAAGAGAAGGCACATTTTGTTTTGCTACATAGTGTCTGCTCAAGAGACTTCCGTAAGATCTGATTACTTTTCAATACTTTCTTGGTGATTGCTGTGTTATACATATCACCATGCTCAGACCAGCCACGAGAAGGGCCCTTCAAAATCTGAGCTCAGCAACCACATTGGTTTCTTTAAGGTATCTGGTCTTTTTCTTCCTCTGTGGCTTTATTATTTGCAGTTGCACAGTTGGAATTACATTTATGTGAACTCCTGAAGTCATCTTCCATCTCACTATTTCCTAGCATAAAAATCAAGCTTATCTAATTTTTTTTTAAATGAACATCCTAAAATCATGGTCACTATTTCTGCAACTATATTCCATGCTGTAATAGCCCTGGCAGATTTTATCTACACTAGACTAAAATAAAAATATTCTGTGGGAAATGTTTAGAAAATGCTGTTTATTATATACTCCTCCCTGGATGATTATAGGCACATTCACATATTAAGGATTCTGAAAAGTCTTCCTATAAAGGCATTAACTTGGTTTAGCCAAGGAATTCCCCAAACCATTTATACCTATAAGTTTATTTTCTATACTCTGCATTAACAGGACTTTACTGTTTTGTTTTCTTGTTTTACATGATTTTACTATTCAGGAATCTTAGGAAATTAAAGTTGTAAATATCTTTATTATTAATTTCAGGAATTCCCAGAAAATCTATTTATCTAAACATTCCATTTACCCTTGTAGGCGCCGTGCAAAAAACTTCTTTGCTCTCTGAAGTTTTGCAGAAAATCAACTTACAAATGCAAGATGAATAGGATAAAAAGCATATAAAATTTATTTTAATGTGTATAACATAAGTAAATCACAGGAGAATGATTACCCAATAACCCAATGGGGTAAAGATGCTTATATACTTGTATACCCTTCTTCATAGGGTAAGGGGAGATGGGGAGAATGTGGCAATTTGAAACATAATAAATTATTTTTTTGGGGAAAATGATTGGATTTGAAGAAGATACAGTAGCCTAGGACAAAGTCTTTTGATCCCACAGAGCAGTGACTAGCAAATGATTCTCTTTGAAATACTGAATGTACCAAAAAGGAAGACAATGGTTTGGACAAAAGTCTGTTCAGGTATTTTAGTCTTTGTTGCTGCCATATGAATTAAGTTAGTGCAAACTCAAGGAAGGGAACAGAGTTAATTGTTTTCTTCTTTGGTGGGTCTGGACTTCAGGCACATAAAGGAAATTCAGAGACCAGCTTCATCAAATGCTTTGGTAGAGACAGAGGATTGAGAGACAGGAAGGGGTAGGGGAAGGTCAAAGAGACCTTGAAGTTGCTTCTTTAATTCAGCATGTCAAAGCTGCTGGGGTACCAGTTTCTGAACCCCAACAACTTCATCAGAATAAATACCTTTTCTCAGGACAATATAGCATCAAAAGAGTGTTTTCTCTTCAAAAATTCTTTTTGAAACCGTGTCCATGCCGTGTTCACCAATCCTAAACAATAATTTTGTGAATATTCTGCAGTCCTAATCTAGCTCCCACTTTAAAGGATCTGCTAACTGTCCCCTACCCCATATCTTACTGATACCTTCACTTTTTTCTCTCAAATTCAGATGCAATGAAGACTGTCAAAATAGCAATCTCCCTTAGCACAGTAAGCAATACAATTAGCTTTGCTTTATCAACAGATTATTTTCGGATTGGTGTCAACATTTAAGGATCTGATCACAGAATACTCTTTTCACGTAAAGCTATTTACATCCTGGAAAACAAGTATTTGAAGGAATACACTTGAAGGGACGTAGGTCACAGGATTGTGCAGGAGGATTCAGTCGCCTAAAAGGCCTGGATTCAAGCTACCAAAAATCATCTTATCGTCTGTGTACAATGGCTTACGCCTGTAATCCCAGCACTTTGGGAGGCTGAAGCAGGCAGATCACGCGGTCAGGAAATTGAGACCATCCTGGCTAACATGGTGAAACCCCGTCTTTACTAGAAATAAAAAAAATTAGCTGGGCATAGTGGCGGGTGCCTGTAGTCCCAGCTACTCAGGAGGCTGAGGCAGGAGAATCTCTTGAACCCACGAGGCGGAGGTTGTAGTGAGCTGAGATTGTGCCACTGCACTAAGTGGCACTTGTCCTTACACCAAGAGGAGCTAGTCCTTCATGTATTTCTTCTATGGATAATTTAACACCAGGTGTTACGGTCTGAATCTTTTTCCACAAATTCATGTGTTGAAACTTAATTGCCAATATGGTAAGAAGTGGGGTCTTTAGGAGGTGTAAAGTCAAAAGAGTAGAGCCCTGTCTCACTCTTCTGCTATGTGAGAACACAGCATTCATGTCTTTTTCTTTTTCTGTCTCTTCCACCATATGAGAACACCTAGACAGTACCATCTATGAGGAACAGGCCCTCACCAGACAGCAAACTTGCCGCGCCTTAATCATGGACTTCCCAAGCTCCAGAACTGTGAGAAATAAATTTCTATTGTTTATAAAGTAGGCAGTTTCAGGTATTCTGTTATAGTAACAAAAATGGACTTAGACACCAGTATGAAGAATTTTATTTTCAATTTTCACTGAATCCAATTTGTCTTTCTTCTGCATGTTTCATATGAAGGGTGGGTCTCAAAAGTTCATGTCTAGAATTTGAAAGAGAATGGAATAAGATAAAGATCTCTTAAAAGGTCCTCCAGATGGAACTTTAAAATTTCCATTAACTAATGCAATATAGTAAGCCCTGTCTGAATAAGGACAAGTCTTTGTCCTACAGCTGTCTCGAGTTTCTAGGAAAGCTACACAATTTTAGGAATCTCTTCAGTAATCTGTTCAGTAGGCTTTACACAGGGAGATGAATCTGGGAGAATATAGCCAATGCAGGATATTTCCGCTGTCTTATACCCTCATTTCTCCAGGCAGTGTTACTTGCCGTCTGCTGTTTTATTACCTGTTCATGTCTTCTCCTCTCTGCCATTTCCTTCTCCACTGCACCTCCTACCCCAAGCTGACCCCACCAGGTGAGGTAGGCAGAAAACAGAAGTCTAATTCAAACCATTGCAAAATGTTATTATTATCTCATAACTACACATATTAAAATTTTAAAAAGTTATACATCTGTAACTATCTGAACCTCACGTTTTCCATTTGAGTGATGACTGTTATAGCAACAGTCCTTAGTACCTCAAAGATTATGACTAGAACATGAAAGAACAACAACAAAAAGCTTTACATAAATGTAAACCATTATTGAGATGTAAAGGTGGCAATAGGTGTAGGTACTATTTCACATTAAAATAAAAGTACAGTAATAGGAAAAATGATGTACTATCCTGGCCACTTTAAATATTTTTAATATATTAATAGAGTTTTCAGAAAAATTTTAGTATAACTGCTGCCGTTTTTGCCTATCAGCTCAGTTTTAGTTTTGAATTTAATTCATTTAGGCTAGAAAACTACAGCAGTGATCAAAGGCATAATTATAACATATTTATAGCCTATTATTATTGTAACATTCTGAAGTAAAGGGCAAAAATTCCACCCAGTGAACTTGTTCTTCCTGTTACTGACACAAGATTGAGACATTTAAATGCTAAGACATGGATCCCTGAGGCAGAACATAAAATATTTATAATGAAGGGAGTATGAGCCAATAAATTTCAGTTATGAATGTTTTTAGCTAGAAGAAATAAATAACTTTCCACAGGCAATATTTCAGTTTGCATTTATTGTACCTCGTCATACCAGATTTTCAGGAAACAATAATGATTGCATAGTAGGACACTAAATTACTCTCATGTTTAATGAACGATTAAACTGTTAAGCTTTGATTAAGATATAAGAGCCTCCGTAATTTGACTGTGAGATGTGGTTTCCTTGGAAAGGTATAGATCGTGATAATACCAATAAAGAGATTTTAATTTATATACTTTCTATTGAATACAAGTAATTTCAGATTTAAATAAGCTTTGAAAAAGGATTACCAAACTCATAGGTTTAGGGAAGAAGGGAAAGAATAGCGTTTAAGTAATAGGGAAATGAATTATATACTTGGGATGTCTTATCTCTAATCCATTTAAACAGTTTTAAAATTTGGTAGTGAAAATGGCCTAAATTACATGTAATAATGCATAAAAATTGCTAGGAGAAGTCAGGCACAGTGGCTCTTGCTTGTAATCCTAGCACTTTGGAAGGCTGAGGCAGGAGGATCACCGAGCTCAAGAGTTTGAGACCAGCTTGGGCAACATAGTGAGACCCTGTCTCTATAAAAAGTTTAAATGTTAGCTGAGCATGGTTTCATGTGCCTATAGTCCCAGTGACTCCAGAGGCTGAGGTGGAGGATTGCTTGAGTCCAAGAGGTAGAGGCAGAAGTGAGGTATGATCACACCACTGCACTCCAAACTGGGTGACAGAGAAAGACATTCTTTCAAAAAAATTAAAAAAAAATTGCTAGGAGCTATTGTGGTACCTGGGAAATAATGCAAGATAAGAGGCAGAAGACTTAAATCAGAGTTCTGACTTTATAACTTACTAGCTGTGTAACTCTGTACAAGTCAGTTATCTTGTTAGATTCCTGTTTCTTTATGAGGTAACAAGAAGAAGACATATCTTGCATGGTTGTTGTAAATCTGAAGTGAGATAACTCAGCCTTTGCTCTCCAGGAAGCAGAACCTGAGTGCAAGCTTGTTATTGGCATCTGTGATGCTGGAAAAAGGTAGGAATGAGGGACAGGGAAACCAGGCCTAGGAGAGAGCCAACGAGTTGCCAGTAGACCATGGTTATAAGTGCCACCTTGCCAATCACTAAGAGATTGAGAGCTGTCACATGAAATGTCAGTCAGGATCATCACTCTAAAGGAAGAATAGGAGAAGAATTTATTCATCAGTTTCCTTTCCCCATTGATCACCCATGCAGTGTGTTATGGGGTGAATTGTTTATGCCCCCTGCCCTTGAATTTATATATTGAAGTCTTAGTTTCCAATACCTCAGAATGTGACTCTATAGGGTAACTATATTGGATATAAGATCTTCAAAGTAGTGATTAAGTTAACATGAGACCTTTAGGGCAAGCCCTAATCTAATCTGACTGGTGTCCTTTACCATAAGAGGAAATTTGGACACACAGAGGGACACCATGGGGTTTGTATACAAGAGGGGAAGGCCATGTGGCCGTCTGCAAACTAAGGAGAGAAGCCTCAGAAGAAACCAAACCTGCTGACACCTTAATCTTGGCCTTCCTGCCCCTAAAGCTGTGAGAAGATACAGTTCTATTAGTGAAGCCACCCAGCTTGTGGTATTTTGTTACGGCAGCCTTAACAAACTAATAGAGGGTGTTAACTTTCCCACACTCTGGGTAGTACATGTGTAAATGGAGGGTAGATTTCATTCCTGGTCCCAAGCTGAGGTGTCAACAGAATAGCCCCAAGTGGGAAATGAGAGGTAGAATCTTGGGGTGAAGTGCTGTCATGCTGCACCTGCACCCTCACAGATCACATGGTCAAGTTGGTGTCTGGAATAGGACAGGTGCAACTAAGAAAACCTGAAAAGGTACACAAAAGGTATTAACATACAGCAGTATTTTAAAATGGCAAGGCTGTTAATAATAATCAGAATTACCTTTTACTATGTTATGGATTTGTGTAGGATTCCTTAGGAATGCATATGGCTCATGAACTCATAATTACATAACTCAATTTCATTTTAAATCATGTTCATGTACAACTTTCTGAGACCAGAGAGAAATTGCCACATGTTTACTTTCAAAGAGCAAGCAAAATTTAGAGTCTTTATAAAAGAGAAAACAAACTATATACCTAAAAAGGTAAAGCATTAGACAAAATATGGCATTGCTTTCATTGATTTTATATGTGTGCCTGGTTCCCTTGAAATCCATAGCACCAGGATTTGGCCTTCAAATTTCATGTACCATGGTCTATTGCAAAGAATCTTGAATTGGACACACTAGAAAGATGAGTGATTTTCTTGGTCACAGAAGGCGTGCATATGGTTGTAAGTTTGGTTACATGAGACCACAAAAGCTTTCTGTTATATTTGTGGAGATGTCGAGAAATATCTCCATATTTCAGGGGTAGTTAAAGGGTTTGTGGATTGGTGAAGTGAGAAGGAGTGAGAGGAAATGTGGTTTCTGTGGGTGCAGAAATGGAGTCAGGAGTCCTGAGTGCTATGTCATGAACAAGTATGGAGGTACATGCCGATGCAGAAATATCAACTGAAAACTTACCAGTGATGAATTTCTCGTTTCAACAAACTCAACATCTGACAAGCTTCTTATGTACATTCTAGTCTAAGCAGAAAACAGGATGAAGTCCCTACTCAAAGATGGCACTGAGTAGGAAGTCAAACTGGTTTTAATACAAATATTATAAATATGTTGCTTGCTGAGAAGCCTGATAAATGTTGGTAAGATGAAATGTGAACACTAAAATTGCAGGCTTTGCATAAGTCATCATTTAATAACTACCTTATTTACCTAATAGTTGAAAATGGGAAAACAAAAAGAGACAGATGTACTTTCTCACCCACTGTTCAGCTTTGTGTTCATCTCTGGCTGGATGCCATTTCCAGGTGTTTGGTGTTGAGCCAAAGACTAAAATTAGATATTTGGTACAGCTCTGGGTGAGACACAGGGGTGATATAGGAAAGCTCGTTCAATCCTTGGACCCTGAGACTACTATTAGTGCCTTACTTTTCAGGGCTGTCAAATGTACCCACTCATTTAAAGGAAAATGATAAGATAGAAATGTGATTAGAAAAAACTATTAAACCCCATGTATTAAAGCAGTCTCCCTCAAAGTACATTGTTTACTTAAAAAATGTTAAGTACATTTTCATTTCTTTGGAAAAAGACACACAGGATGAGTGATGCTTTTATTCTTTTCAGGGATTGGTCCAAAGCGTGTGCTACCAGTGCTCATAGATATATGACATTGAGAAAATAAGATTTGGAAAAGCAAAAACCAGAAATTCAGACATCAAAAAATATATAGGAGTTTGCCTGTAGATGAGTTCATCAGATTGTAGAATTTAATTCTGTTTTACAGCTATGAAAACTCTATTGTGGTAGTACTACAGAGGGGACTACAGATTGCTGCCACAATCAAAGGCACAATAGAATGATGTCTAATGTAAGTTAGAATAAATCTGGATTAATTTATCACTAACATTGAGAGGTCTGCTTGATTGCTATCCATATACTATAGGATAGTAGGGCCTTAGCAAGTACTTATCTTCTGGATAGGTATACCTCATTTCTTTGAATGCTTGTGTCATGTATTGAGGAAAAACAAAGAAAGGTTGAGAAACAACATAAAAGTAACATTAAAGAAAAGTGACAATAGTTCTAAAGTAAAGGGTCAGTGGATTTCTAACCGTGGCTGATCATTCCTTCATTTTTGTTATCAGAGAGTAGAGAGTACAGACCTCTGTCAATCAGACAAGTGAACCCATACTGACTGGCATGTCTCCACTGCTACAGAGAGCCCAGGGACAGACCTGAGATAGTTTTCTATGCTAACATTCTATAAAAGGAGCTGTAAGGGCTCAGCAATAGCCATCAGGTGTATTGGTCATGGGTGGAATGTTCAGAGAAGCATTTGCGCCAGTAGAGCTAACTTTTCTTGCATCAGAGATAAAGTCTGGGTACTGCCTGCTTACTCTTTTTAATCCCCAATGCCTAATGTCTAGGGTTGAAAGAAAGGAAAAGGGTACAGGAGGATTTGCATGTTTAGTATTTTGATACCTGTATCACAGTTAATGGTGGCTCTGCTTTAAGATCCTCAATATGGACTCTGCCAACTTTGGTCTCACACACATTAGAAAGGAAAATTGAAGGGCTGAGAAACCTTTTGTGGATTTTTTTTTGGAATCCTTTGTGGATTTATGGCCTAAAATTATAACCAAAGTATTCCCTTTCCCTGGCTTGTGATACCTGGAAAGCAGGAATTTGCAATCATGAAGGTTTCTCAAAGAGCAAGGATTTAAGGCAAGGGGAGGTGGTTCACCTTGACACAGGTAATGTTTTGTTTCAGCCATGGGGTAGCCTGATAATGCACTTGACCCAATATACCCATAGAGTGAACAGAATTTCCATACCTAAATTCATCTCTCAAGCTTCATACAGTCATGTTTCTTGCTTTTTAAATTACTATCTTACCCTCCTATAATCACACCTTTCTTTCTTTTCACACACACAGCCCTCTTCTGCAGCTTTGTTGAAATAATTGATTGACTCTAGTTAAGCCCTTTCTTTTGGTTTTTGGTATGAGTAACATTGGATCAGTCACCATTCTATAGGTTGTCCAAAGAAGTCTGGAATCATTGTCAAACAGTATGTTGGTTATATTTTCAAATAATATATTAAATATATTTTCCTTCAACCTCTTGACACATTTTCAGATGAAATGTTTTAAAATTTAAAGCAATGGATCTAAGTATTTATTTTAAAACATATAGTAAGTACAGTACTTTCCCTAGATTTCTAGACTTTTTGGACACTCAGTTCTATATTCATTGTACTTTCCCAGAGTAAAAATTAATCCCATTGCTTGATATATCAAGGGACCATACCCAGCAATATTTTGAATGTATTATTTTGAAAATATAATTACCAAATAATTTTAAAATAGGTTTATCCATGTTTCTCAACTTTTTAGATACCTCGTGATTCTTTTAGACAAATACTCAGGGTCACACTGTTTGAAGCTTCAAATAGAACTGGACCTAATGATATTTACTGTCACTTAATCTTAGCTACTGACTGATTTATTACTGAGACTTTGTCTTTTTTATTTTTTCCATCTCACATAATCAGATTTTTTAGATGTGAATTTCAGAATTCTATTCCCTGAATAAATAATGAATGCTCACAAAGAATTCCAAATGTGTTCTGCCTTTGACTTTGTGTATTTTGCTCTAGAACAATTATGATAGCACCTAAATCAGCAGGAACTGTTCATTAGAGATGTGAACTCTGGAAAACAAATCCACCATGCCTCACTTGGCAAGGCTGTTGTTAGCCTTGCATGCAGCTTGTGCTTATCATAAATAAAGAAGTAAATAATAATAATGATGCAAATTAAATTTATGCCCCACAAAGTTAAAAATATTGCCAACTTTACTCAAAACATATGGGTTCAGAGAAAGACTTACTATGACAAGAGAAATTAATAATAATAATCAGAAGAGGAAGAAGACATAATAAGGGGAACAGATAGTGTATAGGGTTGAGGACCACTCCAAAAGTATTTTAACTCCTCAGCTGAGTTCATATTTGCAAGCTTCTCTCAAGTGTGATATTAAGTCTTAACCAGAGTCTGGCTAGGTCTGTAGGCCTCTAGGGCAAGTCTTGGAGCTTTAGTGACTTGTGCAGGGACAACATGTGGTTGAAAGCCATGGCAATCTCTGTCTGGGAATCAGGGTCAGACAGTTTCCTAAAGCTGGTGAGCTGCTTCTGTTTGAAATCTCCTTTCTGAATGTTCTTGGGCCTATGATGCTTACCTTCTGAAACCTGAATCCAGGGTCTGACAAGTCCTAACACACTGTAGCTCCTGATACCTACAAAGTCTTTATTCAGTCTAACCTATTGATTCCCTGAACTTGTTGCCTGAGGCAGAGAGGGAGCTAATTAAAAGAAAATAGAGCTTTGAAAATCTCTCAGAATCTCTCTGAGATGCTGCCACAAACCTCGGGAATTTGAATCACTGCCCTACCTAGGAGCTGACAACAAATCGTTCTCCATGCTGCTGAACTAGGAGGGAGATGCTTTTAAAATGAGAAAAGAAAAAAAAATTACAAACCTTCCTGTTCCCATCTTATTTTCTCTCTAACATTTTAGATGAAGTTAAAGATATTTTAGAGTCAAAAAAAGAAAAAAAGAGATACATGAATGCATGTGTGTATGTGTGTGTATTTTGGATCACCATAGCATATATTTCTTGGGTATTTATAAATATCAGTTAAAATTTTAAAACCTTCTCTCTGTGCTATAAGGGTGGTTTATGCCATTGTATAAGTAGGAAAAATGAGACAGAGAGAAGTTAGGTAATTTTTCTTAAGTAATCTGAGTCAGCCAGAAAGACAGTTGGATGAGATTACAATTCAAAGTTGCTGACACTGAAATACATGTGGAAACCACTAGACCACATCGTTATCTTTCTTTTTTGAATTGACTATAACAAAACAGCACTTCTGTGCCTGTTTTTTTCTGAAGCAGTTTCTAGGTAGATAGAACAAACAAATCATAAAATTGTCACTTACTACCTGCCATTATGACCCATCCCTTCCTTTCTGAACACATCATGACCATCAGAGAGTGGGGAAAATACTCAAAGTAGAACTGAGACCCTAATATTCATTGGTTACACTTATGACCATGTTCAGATTGTATCACTTCCAAAAAGCTGCAAAGGCATTTTGCCAGGATGGCTCCTTTTTCCTAGGCAAGGGCCAGAAAGATGAAAATAGACCACAAGGCTATCATTAGATGAAAACGGTAAACTGGGAGTTACTGTCCAGAAATCCTGAACCTGCTTCCCACATCAGATAATTTTCTAGTTGCCCATGGGAATTCATCGTCCTGCATTTCGAATAAAATTACAGGTGAAGAAAAATCTGAAAACAGAAAAGTTTATTCCTGAACAACCAAAGTAGGGCTTTTCTAACGACCAAGATGATTCACATTCAAGATTCAAAACTCAAAATACAGGGTACATGTCTTAGTAGCATAGAGTAGGCCAGTAAAAGTTAAAAAGTATGGATCAATCTAGGATCAGACTCTTATATTCTCATTTTCTCTAGAAATGTAAAAGTGAGAAGCATAAGCTACTATTCCAGATATAGCAGAAAACCAGAGCCACCTGGAGGAAATGGGACTTTCATGTAAGATATACGAGTTATCTACAGTTGTGTAACAAAGCATCCCCACACTTGCTTTGTGAAAACAAACAAATTTATTATTTATCATGGTTCTGTGTGTTGGCAGGGTGATTCATCTGCTGCTTAACCTTTCTGCTTCATTCAGGCAGCTGCCATTCTACCAGCTGGTTAGCTGGACTGTCCAAGATGGCCTCATTACCATGTCTGGCAGTTGGTATTGGCTGTCGGCTGAGTCACAACAGATATCCATGTCTTCTGCTTCTTTGGTGGGGCAGATTGGCTTCCTTAACCTGGAAGTTTTAGGTCAGTTTTACAACAGGGCAATAATAGTGCTTAAAAGTTTCAAACAAAACCTCTGAATAATGTTTTCTAAGGAGTCACTTTTAGTTGGTACATGACAAAAGAGAGGAGAGTATGATGACAATTTTTAAAAAGTACAATCAATAAAGCTGTCATTTTAAGGCTACAACTTCTCTCAGTGCTTCTGGGAGAGACTAATTCTGTGGTAATTGAGGTTTTACTTTTCTATGAAGTTTTCATTTAAAGAATGCTCGAGGAAGAAAAATGCTAAGATCTGTCATTTAAGTTTTTAGAAACTTCATTGTTGAATTCCAGTTCTTGCACTAATGTCATTAGAGAACTTTCAATGTGACCCTTCTGTTTGAGTGATTCAATTCATATCTGTATCAACAATTTCTTTTTCTAAGTCTTGGATTTATGCAATCTAAAACACTACTGGAAGGAATAAAAATGGTGGTGAAACAATAAATAAAATCTAATATAATGGTTTTGTCAGGGAGCAAAAAATAGAGGTTGTTTCTGCAAGAGTTCCTATGTGTCTATGGTTATGGGGCTAGGAGTTGGAGTGCTGAACATGGAGAATTGGAAAAAATAGTGCTTGTTTCCAGACCAAACTTCAGGGGTTAGACTTAATGAAATGTTGTTTAGCTTGTCTTTATGGGGCAGACAGGCTCTTGTGAAATGAGTGAGAATTTAGAACTTTATTATGTTTTTCTCTGTTTTTTAAACTTCCTTTTCTCCAGCATCTCTCCACCTATGCCCATGGAAATCTAAGTGGCAATATTATGACGCTCCAGTATGCGTTATCTATACCAGTGGTTCCCTAACCTTTTTGATACGAGGGACTGGTTTCATTCAATTTTTCCACAGCCGGGGCTGGAGATTGGTTTCAGGATGAAATTATTCCACCTCAGATCATCAAGCATTAGATTCTCATAAGGAGCGCACAACCAAGATCCTTCACGTGCACAGTTCACAATAGGGTTTGCACTCCTATGAGACTAATACTACTGCTGATCTGCCAAGAGGCAGAGCTCAGGTGATAATGTGTGCTTGCCTGCCACTCACCTCCTGCTGTGTGGCCCAGTTCCTAACAGGCCACTGAACAGTACCTGTACCATGGCCTGGGGGGTTGTGAACCCCTGATCTGGATAATGAAGCTCCGAAATGGTCTCAGCTGAGGAATAATATTGGCAGTAAGAAAGTTTGTGTGTGTATTTATTCTACCTGTTATGGTGCTAGCCAGTCTTTACTAATGTCTTCTTCAGCTGAATGGGTTGTTATCTAGTGGGAGGAGATAGTAAAGAAGGTGTTAAAGATAAAAGTTTTCATTCTCTTTCATTTCATTTAGTTTCCTACCTCTGGAAGGGAAAAGAAAGTTTAAATTTTAAGGGATTTGATGTTGTGTAAATAAAGAGATGATGTACAAATTGGTGTGGCTATCACAGTGTGGTGCTGGAGGAGTCATGGAATCAAAATATATTAGAATTTTTTAAAAATCTTGACTACATTCCAGTAAGATAACCACTGCTTGACTGGATGGTTTGACATCTAGTGGTATAATGTTTACTATTGTGAGACAGCTAATTTCACTGTTGGATAGCATAAATTGTCAAAAGTAATTTTTATATTGAATCAAAATATGCTAACACTTTCACTCATTGAACCTGCTTTGGCCTAGTGGGTTGAATAAAATAATTATATTCTAACGATCATCTGTGGAGCACCTATTGTTTTAAATATGATAATTTATTCAACCGTCACAACCCTGTAAAGTAGATAGCTTTATTAAACCCACTTTACAGATGTGGAAACTGAGGCATTGAAAGATTACTTTGAATTACTCAAGGTTGTGTACCTACTGAAAGGCAGGATTGGTATTTGAACCCAGGCAGCTAGATCTCAAGACCTTTGCTATTATCAAACTGCTAACAACTGTCAACAGCAATATTTAGTAATTGATATAAGAAACTACACACATCAGCAGTTGTTGCAACCAATAAGCATTTTTTTAATATTCCCAAGCATCTAATTCTGCAAACTCAGAAAGCCATTAGCCATAATACACTGAGAAAAGCACTAAAGTTTTTAGGCTTATTTCTGTAGATAGCCCTCAAATACTTGAAACAAATGCCCTGCATTCCTTAAGACTTTTTTCCAGGCTAAATATCACTAGTTCTTAATAATATTAATACTTCATGTTCATCTTCAGCCAGAAAATACTTGTTGAGCACATAATTTTCCCCCAGACACTGTGCTAGGCACTGTATAAAAATAAAACACCTACGGATTTATTTCTTGAGCAGCTTATGGGTTTGTGGGGAAATGAAAAAAGGGTAAATATGTTTTTTAAATGTTAAAAAGAATTATAATAGAATTAAGCTCAAGGTTCTTTGGGAACAGAGAGACCTCTAAATATTACTGGGCATTAAAGAAGGATTTCTAGAGATGGTTATACTTTAACTGAGACTTGAAGGATTGGTAGGAATAAGCTAGAAAGGAAATGCTATAACAGCAGAAGAAACAAATGGGCAAAGTCTTGACAATATGATAATATGATTTATGCAGAGAACTGCAGTTTAATTCCATGGAGTGAAGGGTACATCTAGGGAAATGGTTGGAGATGAGATGACAACCAGGTTTTCTATTCTAAACTGAGATGGAGGGAAGCCATTGTAATAAGTTTAGTTTGCAAGTGATTTCATTCAACAAGTATTTGTTGGGTTTATACTATATTTAAGCTGTGCTAGACATTTGGTATTTGTTGTGAGCAGGATAGAAATCATCCCTGTCTTCTTAATACTTATAATCAATTGGAAAATAATAAGCAATAACAATAAATTTGGTGCTATGATAAGGGACATACAGAAAGCTATAAGAATACACATTTCCAGAATCTAATTTTTCCTGAGATGAGGATTCTTCTTCCTACGGGAATGAAAGTAGTTCATTTGAAAGGTGGTTGGGGAAGAGTGGGAAAAAAAGATTAAGAAAGTAGGAAACCCAATACAAAATGCATTAATGACCAGGTCACGGACTTGAACAATGGGGGATCAGTCCTACTATGGAACTCTGGAAGACTATGTAGAGCGTGTCTCAGAATTGTTATATCTGAGGAGTGAAGAAACCTGGATATTTATCTATTGAAACCAAACTATAATTGATTGAAGGCCGTTCTTAGGGATGTTAACTCCTCAACATTTCTAGGTTTGCCAGCATGTAGTTTGAGTATAGGTCTGCATGTAGGTTGGCAAGCTCCTATAGCCAAAGCAAGCTCTCATGCAGAGTCATGGTACTTGCAGTAAAATATATTCAGGTACAGTGTTCCATATTGAGTTTTTTGTTTTGTCAATGGATGAGTTGTTGGTCACAATCTAAAAAAACATAATGGGATTCATAATGAGATGAGCTATTATCTCTGTTGCTCTATCTAGTTCCTAGGCCAAATTTGAAATATATCATTTGTGTTTTCTACCAGTCATTTTGTATTTCCCTCACCTTGGTCAACATTTTCACTAATCTAAATTGTTTGCCTGGTGAGATTACTCAGAACATCATCCTTTCATCCCTGAGGGGTCTGAACTTTTAGTTATTCCTTCACATGAAGCTGATGACCAGGTGCACTGTTCAGTTTGCCTTTGCCATTATCTTTCATGGCCACCCCTGAGTTGGGCTATAGTGCAAGAGCAGTCACCTGATTCATGGCTTGCCCCAACGTATAGAACAAATCTATCAGGACATAAGGAATGTGCTATGGGATCATATGTGTGACCTGAAGAAGAAAGGTTGATGAATTGGGGGTCTAGACCACCTCTTCACATTCACTTATCTGATGTGGACCTTTTAGAACACAATCCCCATTTCCACTGTACTTTGAATTTTTAGTTTTAGGGCAAACAAGGAAGGATCTGAAGATGGCCAGTTCCTGATGGGCATTTTCAGTTTTATTGTCACTGGATATTTCATGGCCTTTCATTTAGCATATACCAGGGCCTATACAACTAGTTTCTACTGGTAGCTTGCCAGAACTTCTCTTTTATTTATTGTCTTCTGTACATGAGATGGCCTTGCTCAGAAATCTTAGATTTCACCAAACATTTTAACCTACCTTATGTATCTCTAGCAAAATCGAATCTGATGGGTCAGATGGCCAAATGGTAGATCTGCTTGTACTGCATCTTTAATCTGCTACAGAGTCCTCTCTTTCTCTAGTCTTTAATCAAAGACTGTCATTATTGGAACTGTCATTATTACCCTATAAATGTGTAAAAGCAGTAGTTCCAAGAGTAGTATATGCTGTATCTAAAATATAAGGAGGTCTGTTAAGGGCTATGCTTTTTTTCTTATTGGCAGAATGGACAAGGTGTGTGAACTTGTCCTATAACTTTGAGCGTATATACAAGCATTCCTCCAGGCAATAAACCTCTAAAACTTTACCAACATGGCAGGATTTTGATTCATTTTGGGATTGTCACCAGTGTACATAATGGATATTAAATGGCACATGTGTTTGCATTTCTTGCTCTCCAGGAATATCAATATGATGCAGAAGTGTGTTGTTTGTGAAAATTTTAAGATTATCCAGAACTATATTATGACAGAGAGCAGAAGAATTACCTTAGCTTGAAGCAAAACTGTAAATACGTATTCAGGTCCACCCCAGGTAAAAGCAAACTGCTCTTAATTCCTCTTTTTTTGATGGAGTTGGAAAAGAATGCCATCTCTAGATGAATAGCCTCATATTAAGTTCTAGAGCCCATGCTGATCTGTTCTAGTTAAGATGCTTCATTTGACTAAATGTTGGTAGTTCGGTCTTTTACCTTTAGACCTTCTTATGTCCATCTGGTTGTGTAGGTTAATGCCAATGAATTAAATGGAAATAAGGTGAGTACTGTCACCTCTGCATTTTTTTAATCTCTGAGTGTGATACAGTTCTTTACCATTCTATCCAGAATGTAATATTTCTTTGAATTTATAAAGCCATCAGATCTCGTGAGAACTCACTCACTAACATGAAAACAATATCAGGGTAACCACCCCCATGACTCAATTGTCTCCCACTGGGTTCCTCCCAGGACACATGGGGATTACGGGAACTACAATTCAAGATGAGATTTGAGTGGGGATGCAGACAAACCATATCAGGTTACTACATATCAGTATCAGTTTAGATCTTGTATTCAGTGGCTTTCATAAAATTTAAGTATTTCCCTTTCCCAAGTATATAGAGACTTTGGTAAATGGCCTTAGGTCACTGTGAGAAAGAATTGGGGTGATGGCTATTGTATATATTTGCTGTAACCTTCTGGAGTCTTTCTTCAAGGCAATAATCATATCATTCATTTAAGGAGTCCTCTGTCTGAAAACGGACTCAATCATAGAAACGACATGAGAGATGATGGTCTTCCATTGCAGTAATTGATATTAGCTTTTCCCTTACCTATCTTTTTGTTGTTGTTGTGATCATGTTACATACTCATTGGCCAACTATTAATATCCTCCCTAGAAACACCAATAATCTATTTGCCATCACCTCAAATATCTGTAGGTCAAACTCCATGGTTGTTGGTATGGTTTGATTCTGTGTCCCCACCCAAATCCCATCTTGTAGCACCCACAATTCCCATGGGTTGTCAGAGTGGGGCCCAGTGGGAGATAACTGAATCATGGCGGGTCTTTGCTGTTCTTGTGATAGTGAATATGTCTCACGACATCTGATGGCTTTAAAAATGGGAGGTTACCTGCACAAGCTCTCTCTTTGCCTGCCACCATCCATGTAAGATGTAACTTGCCCATCCTTGCCTTCTGCCATGATTGTGAGTCTTCCCCAGCCGTGTGGAACATGAGTCTCCATTAAACATCTTTCCTTTCTAAATTGCCAGTCCCGTGTATGTCTTTATCAGCAGCATGAAAACAGACTAATACAGTTGTCATTTTGGCCTTGTTGTTATTCACTGTAACTGTCAACATCTGACTTGCTATTACCGAATCCTAACGTCTCCATGGACATTCAGTCCAGCTCCATTGCAGTATCTCCTTCCTTCCTAAACCCGGCACTATGGAGAACAGCCATCTGAGCTTTTCAATGATGCCGGTGCCCTATTCACTACTGCATTTCCTATTCTCTACTGTTTTAGTGAAAAGAGTGTTTTCTGCTCTACTTCTGCCCTCAATGGGAAACACAGAAAACTGCCGGCCTTTCTCATGTTATGTAGTAAATTCATCCCAGCATACACACACCTTTAAGACCTTTGACATCCTCTTCAGTACTTTCTCAAGGCTGTTATAGAAACTCTACTTCCTTTACTATAGGCCATTCTTGTTTCTAAGCTTCAAACAGACACTGTGGTGCAATATTTACACCATCTCCAGGCACTCTTATCAGGATATTAATCTAGAGATACAGAAGAGGTCCCTATTATTCAGTTTATCCTTCCCCCAATTCCCATCATTACCCTCAATAACCATCCCCAGGCATGCTCTCCTAGTCACTGCTTTAGCCAGGTCCTCCCATTCTTTTGGTGAATACTTGCTTTACTTCTGTGGTAGGAACAGTACTTCCCTGCTCTGATGATCTGAAATGTGACCCTAACTGCTTGTCCAGAACAGTGAGTTGAGGCAAATACATTTCCTGAGAGATGACCATTCTCTTGCAAATCCTTTGCCTTAGGGCAAAGGAGAGTTTTTCATTGACTTCAGGCAATAGGATCCTGCCTTCCTATAACAAATGAAGATACTTTTGCCTTCCCAGAGGATTCTGGAGGTTAAATATTCTCAAAATTATTTACTCAGATATCTGCATCCCACATCATAGAATCCAATTCCTTTCGTGACATTAGCATATGAGACTTCAGAGACTTTTAATTTGGCCTCCTTTGTAACTCTTTCACCCCTCCAATCAAATGTTGGGCCTGATTTAAAGCAATTTGTGCTCTCTGGCAACAAGAGATAAAGAGTTTTTTAAATGTTGCCGTAAAGACATTCTGGCTGTCACCCTGAGCCCTGCTGATAATTGTTGACCTAAGAGTGTCATTTTCTTCTTTCAGGGGTTTTATGACTGTTAACCATACCCAACCAATTTCACAGACTTTAAGATCATGTGTTTCATTCTTACTTCTACCTGATCCCAGTTCATCAAAGATGAAATATAAGAATTTTCTTAGTAATAATGATGCTATTACTTACAGCATGCTACAACTTATCACCAGCCCATGTGTTACCAGCAGTGGGACTGTGTTGCTGCTATCTGACTGGTAAATAATCAGTTCAAAAATCTAGTCCTGAAGTTTGCTATTTAGATCTATTTTAGCACTAATTATCTTAAGTTTGGTTCTTTCAGAAGCAGAACTTGATACAAGCTTTGAGGGAAAGTTTGAGAGGTGGGTCTGAAAAAGCTTTTGTAGGTAAGGGAAGAAGAAAAACAGAAGATTACGTAAAGTCAACACAGGGTGCATTAAGAGAGCAAATTACAACTTAGGAAGCTACTGCCTAATCCCACGGAAGACCTCTAAAAGTCTGTGCAGAGCATTCTTCAAAATTGTTCCACTCAAAGCGTGAGGAAACTAGAAGTTTATTTACAAATTCCCCTTCATAGTTTGTCAGTTGCTGCTCCTGTGTTTGCTAACCCCCAGCATATCTGGCCTGCCCTACAAGCTAGCCAGGCATACTCTTGTAACTAGAGAAGGTGATTGGGCATAGTCACAGGTGTCTACACTATGAAGATGTCAGCCTGTACAGAAATGGTGAAAACTGACCAGACGTGGAAGAGGAGTTAGCATCTGCTATAATGCATCAAGTGTTAGTAGTAGTGTGGGGAAAGATGAGACAGAATAGGTAAACATTAATAATTACACAAAGCCAATTATAAACGATTTTTAAAAATGGATAATTTGTAAAAATAACATAAGTGTTTTCTGCTCCTTTTTCTGGAATCAAGTATATTCCAACTAGGACAAAGAAAAGAGACAGACACTCTTAAAATAACAAAAGATAATGAAATTTCACAGCATTGTGAAAATTCTGATGATCTTGCAGGTACCATTCAAGGAGAACTGGCCAGTGTGAGACTGCCTTTCCCTATATCTCTTCTCCATTTCCATCTAGAAAAAAAGTTAACAGAACTGACTGACAACTAACATGAGAAGAGATATGACCCTGAAAAATGAGGAAAAAGGGATTAAAAAAATACTTGTTAAGGGAAAGGGGAACACAAAATTCAAAAGCTAAACATTCCTGAGGCTGGCTATTATGATAGTGGAGAGGTTAGTAGAATGGAATAAAATGGCTGCTCTTGAATTTCCATTCCTCCCTTGCAGACCTTCTCATGCTTTTGTGTAACTACAACTTTAGCCTGAAGTAAAATATTGTTTTATTTAGGCTTTTAATTAGGCTTCTAGATCCTTTTGTGTGCTTGCCCAGAAAAAAATAAGAGCTTTGGGGATCATGAAGTCTACTCCTCCTTCCCACCCCCATTTTATTTCATATCAGGGAAGCAGTGCTGAGGTTACCAAGGGTTTCTAACAGAAGACGTGAATAGAATTGCATTTCTGGAAAATGACTCCTTGCTACCATGCCTTGTGAAACTATGTTAAAAAAAAGAAAGAAAACATGGAGAAAGGGAAACTAATCAGAAGGCTGTTGCTATAGATCAGGCAAGGAAGTATAATGGTTTGATTTAGGATGGTGGCATGAGGTTGAAAGGAATGGTGGAGTTTTGAGGTGTATTTAGGAGGTGGTGACTCAATGATTTAATCTGGAGCAAATTGGAGGAAATAATGGCTCCTTTGGCAACTGGGTAGATACTAGTGCTATTTCATGAGATGTTATGTAATTTGAAGAAGAAAAGGAAAATTGAATATAGATGCGTATAATGAATTTAGTTTTGAGTTCAAAGTGTTTAGGACACATTCAAATGGAGGTGTCTAGCAGGAGTTAGATGTGGAGCTCAAGATATGAGTTTGGCTGGAGATAGAGTTTTGGTAGGAATTATAAGATAGAAAGTACTTGGTATCAGGTAAGTGCAAAAGATGCTTGGAAGTGAAATGTAGTGAGAGGAGTAGGATCGTTAACTTGGAGGTTACTAGGGATTAGGTCAAGTGGTGAGCAGCTAATATTTGCATGTTTTGTCTATGAAACACTACAACAAATAAATATTACTTGGTAAAGAATTTAGAATTTCCGAAGTATTTTGTTGTGGGAAGAGATATTCAGAGATCATAGCTGAAGGCTAAGAAGGGATTTAAATGTGGTCATTTGGATGAAGAAAAAAGGGGCTGAGGTAAGAATCCATACTCTGGTGGTAGCTGGGTGGGCTAAAAACTCACCACAGTAACAAGTGGTGGGTGGCAAGGCCTTCCCCTTAATCTAAAGGTGGCAGCTCAGTAGAAATTCTGTGTTGGTAACTGCAAGAGGATTGGTGACCATCTCTGAGTGGAGTAATGGGCATGGCACTGTGGCCTGAGGCAATATGAGGGTTCAGAAATGTAGGAATGTTGTATGCTTGAGGATAGGTCCCTACCTGTCTTATGAATGAGATTTGCATTTTATAAAGATAAGTCTGAAAGATGCAGATGATAGATTCTGCAGGTGCAGCCTGGCTCCACTGGGATAATTTAAAAGGCTACTGCAAATGTCCAACAGAAAAATAATGGGTCCTTGAACTAAAGCAGCAGCAGAGGGAGTGGAGAGGAATCTGCACACATGAGTGATAGTCATATAAAGGAGTCTCTAGGATAAGATGGCTGATGAGATGCAGAGGATGAAGGAGAGTGATGGCAAGGAAGGAGTATAGGATGGCTTCCTATTTCTGACCAAGTAGAGGGTGGTGTCAACATCTGGGGTAAGTCATGAAGCAATAGGAGCAAATTTTGGAAGGTGGGGGAGTAGAAGAAAGATCCTTTTTTAAAGTTGTTGATTTTGAGTTGCCTCTAGGAAATCCTGCCAGCAATGCCAAGTAGTCATTTGGCTCTAGGGATCTATGATTATAGCTAGAGACTTGGGTTTGAGTTAATGGATATATGAATCATTAGAATATAGATGTCTACTAAACAATGTATATGGGGAGGACACTGGGAAAGACTAAATATATGAGAAGAGGAGTGGTTGAAGGTGGAGCACTGGGTCACATCAGCATTATGGGGACAGATAGAGGAGGCAATGAAAACTAGAAAGATCAGAGCAAAAGGTAAAAGGAAAATCAAGATGTCAAAGATGAAATGAAAGACAGTTTCAAGAAGGGAAGGGTTGTGTAGATTCTCAAATACTGCAAAAAAAAAAAAATTGCAGGGACAGGAAATTGCTCATTAGATTTGATAACATGAAGGTCAGTCATGACCTGAAGCAGAACAAATTTTGAGAACTGCAACACAGTTAAAAATGCATGGATTGAAAAGTGATTGGAGGACCATATTATGCTCAGAAATCAATTCCAGATGGATTAAGGGATTAAACGTGAAATCTTTAAAACTTTTAGAAAAAAAAATAGGAGACTATCTCATGTCTTCTGGGTAATGAAGGACTCCTTTAAAAAAGAAACAAAAAGTGTAAACATAGAACAAAAGGATTAAATTTAACTACATTGGATTGAAGAGCTGCTGTTCATCAAAAGGTACATAAATAAAGTTAAAAGTTTCCAGGTAACTGAGACAAAATTTGCAACACATTTAACTAACAAAGGATTAGTTTCATAAACACACACACACACACACACACACACACAGCACACACATACATTGTTAAAACCCTTATAAATCAATAAAGAAAAACAAGTTTAACAAAATAGAAAAATAAACAACATGAATGCACCTAAAACCAAATGAGAAATAAGTGAGGAAAAAAAGGTACTAAATCTCTTTAATAATCAGGAAAATGTAGATTAAAACCATAATTGCATATAATTTTATAGCCACTAGATTGCCAAAAATCAAGAAATCTGACTATATCTAGTGTTGAGAAAGACGAGGAACTATGTTAAAGTTTATATACTGCTGGTGGAATGATAAATTTGTACAATAACTTCAGAAGACAGTTTGACATCTTTTTGAAATATTGGGCATTTGCATTTTTTAATTCTTTTATTTTTTTTGAGACAGAGTCTTGCGCTGTCACCTAGGCTGGGGTGCAATGGGACGATTTCTGCTCACTGCAAAACTCCACCTCCCAGGTTCAAGTGATTCTCCTGCCTCTGCCTCCTGAGTGGCTGGGATTATAGGCGACCACCACCACCCCCGGCTGATTTTTGTATTTTTAGTAGAGGTGCGGTTTCACCATGTTGGTTAGCCTGGTTTCGAACTCCAGACCTCAAATGATCCACCCACCTTGGCCTCCCAAAGTGCTGGGATTACAGGCATGAGCCAACTTCGCCGGGCCTGCATTTCTTATAATGAAATAATTGCAGTTTTCAATGTATACTCTAGTTTGTAGTATTTCCAAACAGATAATTTCCTTTTATATGTACCTAATGTTATAATACATTTTTCAGTGAATAGGAGGATTATCAACCAATGTAGACTATGCCTTTTAAAGGCTTAAGTATGTAGGTAAAGAAATAGATAACTTGTGGGTTTCTAGTTGTGTTTCTCTGGTCTTTCTTGGACATGTTTCTTTTCAACCATGACCCAAGAATTGGTACCTGGCTCTCTTGCTCCCAGTTTGTTTTCACTGTTGTATAGTGTTCACTGTCAATGCAGTCAGTAATTATCTTGACTTTCTGAGCAGCGCCTTCGCATTTGTCTCACATTGAATTTGCAGTCAGTTTTTGGTCCAGCCTGAGAATCTGATCAGCATTATAAAGTGTAGTTGTTACGGATAAAAGGACTTCTGGACTTTGATAGCAACTGGTAATTGTAATAATAGAATAGTGAGTAGCGAGGCCCAATTTACTGATTTCTAGAGTTTTCTTACATTCCTGAAAAATAACTCAGTTTATTTAAGGCCTTAGGAAATTAGAGAAATAATCCTAGATAAAGGTGATGCTGTTATTTATAGAACTTTATATGCAGCATACCAAGTGTTTCTCAGATGTTACAGCTGTCTGGAAGAGACTCCACAAAGAGTATTGCCAATATTATTTTTTATTTTTAGTAAATAAAATTTCAGTATAGGCCGAATCAATGTCCCATTAAAAACACTTTCAGAATTGGGTCTGAGTCATCTTGTTTTTTTCTTCTCTAATTCATTTGTTTTCTAGACAGGGTGATTGAGTGGTTTCTTGATTGAGTGATTTCCAAACTTGACTCAAACCGGCTATCACATGCTAAGCCTGTAGCTTGATTCCATCAAGTACAGTGAGCAAAGTGAGCACAACTCTGGAGATGGGAAACCTTCAAAGCTCGTCATCATCAAAAGGCTCAGGTTGAATCTACAGCCGTCCATGGCACTATGCTGTGTTAGCGTATGCAGTTTCAGAAAGGCTGCTGATTCTTCAGAATAGGTAATGAGTAAATATCCTAAGGAAAAAAACTTAAAGAACATGAACACGTTACAGAATATGCAGTCTGAAGTCTCCACCATTTGTGTTCACTGAAATTTTTATTATTTTCCTTTCATGTATACTGCATATTTCAATGCATAAAAGGCTTTTGTATATACTTTGACTTTAGAATCAATCTGTGAGATAAGCAAAGGGCTAAATTATCACTCCCATTTTAAAGATAAAACGATTAAGATTTAGAGATAGTAAATGACTTGCACAAAGTTACAGACATAATGAATAATAGAGAAGGGGCTTGATCCCAGCTACATCTGTTGATTCTAACTTTAATGTATTCTCAATTGTAAGACATTACAGAGTTGTCAACCAGATATGGTAAAATGCAGTAAGATGATTATATTCTTAAATTTTAACTAACTTTGTTTTCCTTTCTTTCCGAAGTTTACTTAGCTGGTCATTAATTCCAAATAATGGTTATCATAAATTTGATAACAAAATTTAGCTTTTCAAAAGTAACTCATAATAAGGTCATTTATATATTTTGCTCTGAGCTATTTTTTGAATTGCAGGTTAAGTTGATATGCTCAATGGCAGGTGTATTACAAAATCTCATTTCTGCAATCTCTTATAGTCCTAAAATTCTATGATATGATTTTTAAAATTTGACTGTATATTTTTCACTAGCAGCATTAATATAAATAAAGAACATTTGTTATATGACTAAGATGTATTGGTATTTGTTAAATGTTGTACAGACATTATATAGCTTAATACAACAATTTGTGGATAGGTACTGTTATTGCCTTTTACAAATACTAACACAGAATTTAGGATCTGAGTAATCTGTCTTAGTTTACCATACTATAAATGTGCTAAGGTTTGAGCAATCTGTTTTATTTTGCAATTTTTACTCATACCCCATGTTCTACTGCAGAACTTTGAAATTCATAAAAGTCAAGTCTGAAGTCTGGGAAAAAGGTATCAGTCAAGACTAGATGCAACACCTGATGATGCATATGAAAATCTTAGGTTAAGACTTCTGACCTCATGGGGGAAAATTCAGACTTTTTGAGTTGTATTCCTCTTTAAATGGAGATCAAATATGAACTTCATAAGTGGTTATAAAAATTAAGCCAAATAATGGATGCAAAATATTTGATATCTAGTATGACCTCAATAAAGTCAGTTTTTCTTAGCCTTTCCTTCTACAATATGTCACTTAGAATCTTTTTTATTTAAAGAAACAGAACACCCAATAAAGCATATCTGAGAAAACAACTTACATAACAAGAAAACCAAAGGTAGGCAATTCTGGGTACCACCAACTCAGAAGTTCAGCGGTATTACATGCACCCAAGTTCTCTCCTTTTTTGCTCAGCAGTTCTGTCTTCTTTCATGGTTGCTGGATGAGTCCATTTGCCAGGTATTCCACGTAGACACAGCCATATCAAGTAGAAAAAGTGGAAATCTTTCTTCCAGGTCTTCAGACTGCCATCAGATAAGAATTTTGACACATCCTCTTCCAGAACAAATCATTGTCCAAAAGAATAGAATTTCCATAACTAGCTTTGACTAAGTAAATTCCTAGAGTGGGAAGGGGCTGACCACCCCTTAAAGTATATGGTCACTGGAGACCTGAACAGAATTGGGGTTATATTAACCAGGAAGAAGAGAATAGAAAATGGCTGTGCGGTAGGCAGTTATAAATGTATAATACCACACCTAAGAAGAAAGTGAAGTGTGAGGCAAAAACTCTTTTCTACAGAGATCAACAAGAATTCTCAGAAATGAATCAAAGTGGGAACTTGAAATAGGAGAATAGTGGGAATGAATTAAGGTTTAAGTCAAGGGCTTGGCCACAGGGATAGAGCCAGAACCCAAGAACTAGGACCTGTAACAAAGTCAGCAAGTAGCAGAAAGTAATGAGGGTGACTTGAGGCTCCAACACTAGCCTAGAGATTGTGGCATTTTCTTTGGACAAATAATTAGTCGAAGAATCTAGGGTAATAACATATAGATAGGATCCAAAATGGACCCAGCACTCAGCTCTCTCAACTATGCCTTCAATCTGTTTTCTTCTATTGATTTCTTCCTTTTAGACAATGAATATGCTCCTTTCTCCATCGCTTAAAAAAAATCTTTCTTTACGTTATTTCAGTAGATTTCTTCTCCTTGACTGCCCCTATCAATTTCCTGGCTACCTACACCCCCATTTCTACTTAGAATCCAGATTTTCACTGTTCATACTACCTCACAATGTACTTTATCTACCTTCACAAATCTATTATAGTTGCTCTGTGAAATAGTTAATGTCATCCTAATTGTCAATACCAATGGTCACTTTCAGGCCTTTTTCATATTCAGTTTCTTTACTGAGCAAGTTCTCTCAAGATTATTTAGTATACTTTTTTAGGGAAAAACCCATAACCCTTTGGCTTCCATGACAAGGCTCTCTATGTCTCCCTCTGAGCTTTTTAGACCAACCTTTCTCTGTGCATTTGTAAGCTCTTCTTCCTTAGCTCACCCTGTAATGTTTCTGAAGTTTCTGATCCTAAATCCACTTAAAAATTGTTTTTTTACTTAATGTGATAGAGAAACCATCTGTTAAAGTTAATAAAGTAAGATAAGGGGATAGCACTAAATTGTTGAAGGAAGAAATCTATCCTTCCCCCACTCCCACCTTTTTTTTTTTTTGCCAAGGTAGAAATGACTGTCCTATCTGTGTCAGCGCAGCATCTATCATTTTATATTGAGTGCCAGCTTAAATCAATTGAAACTCATCAAACTCCTGTGGTAGTGTGGTGATGTAACATGCAGGAGTAGTATGCCAGAAGGCTCCTCTTTGTTACAAAAAAAAAAAAAAAAGAGAAAAAACAAGCAATGATTGTTGGCTGTCAACCTGACATATTCTGGCACCAAACCAAACCAACCCTGGGGCCTTCAGAGGATTTCAAGGATGTGAAAATTGTCTTAATTATGATATACTGTGCTTCCATAGATATGTTTTCAAGAAGATCTCATGTAGCCTAATCTACAGTCTCATGATTAGCCTCCTGTATGGTTATATAGTACAGAAAGAGTCAACATTAGGGCAGAGTGACAAAATAAGGTAATCAAACATACTCAGAAGCAACAATGCTACAAAAATGAGGGAAAAATATCTGCGTTCTTCATTCTAACTATGGGACAATACTGGAGTCAATCATTTCTTTCCCTTAACCCCTCTATCTACTCATTCCTGATCCCACCACTAGGTTGTAAAATAGGCATTTAATGTGGCAGATAACAGCATTTAATATTTTGCTGTGTGAAAAATTACTCAGAAAAATTTAACTAGACAAAGTTTTTGGTTATAGAGAAAACAATGACCATTCAGTTCATATTGGATTATGGATGATTTTTAAGTGAGCAGATGTTTATATACAAAAATTCTCACATGCTTTGGGGAAGAAACTGTAAGCAGGAAAATAAGGCAAGTACTATATATATATATATATAATTTTTTTTGAGACAAAGTTTCACTCTTGCTTCCCAGGCTGGAGTGCAATGGTGTGATCTCAACTCACTGCAATCTCTGCCTCCTAAGTGCAAGCAATTCTCCTGCCTCAGCTTCCCAAGTAGCTGGGATTACAGGTACCCACCACCACACCCAGCTAATTTTTTTGTATTTTTAGTAGACACTGGGTTTCACCATGTTGGCCAGGCTGGTCTTGAACTCGGGACCTCAGGTGATCCACCCACCTTAGCCTCCCAAAGCGCTGGAATTACGGGCATGAGCCATATGCCTAGCCAAGGCAAATACATTATTTATTTAAGGATATAATGGTTATGAAAGCTAATGATTAATGTTAAGTTTGTAGCTCTCTGCTTGTTATAACTATTGACAAAAATGTCTTTATAATGTGGATTTATTTTGCAAAGCAGTCAAGGCTATCCTGAAGAATATTTAAACTAGAATGTGAGATACCCTGTTCTTGCTCTAGGATCATTCACATATTCATTTTATTTCTGTTTGGATTTTTTGTTCATACCATACAAAAATGACTTTTTAAATTTTTATTTTATTTTATTTTTCTTGCTGTACATCTTATCTGGCATTCCATCCTGCCCATACTTTGTATTTCATTCTGGATCTCTGACCACCTCTAGTCTGTTTCAACCTGTCTAACTTGCATCTGTGTTCATAGTTAACCTCAGCCTACTGACTTAAACTCTGTGTTGTATGAGTCTCTTCTGGTTGGATCTAAGGCCCTCGGATTCTTCCTGAATGAATTAATGGTACCCATGGCCCCTGTCTATATGGACCTCTTATGCCACATTTGCCCTCACAAACAGCTAGATTGGTCTTCCTGTTCTGGCCTACCCTTCTTCACTTGTGACTCAGCCGTGAAGGGACAGGAGAGTTGAGGGAGGGATTGGTTTGGGGAATGGAACATTATAAATAGAGTAAGATTGTTCTGAAGTCTAAAAGAAGGGAGCCATAACTAGCTAAGAGGTGGATGAACAAAACCAGACAAATCTCAGGCCAATAGTCAAGACAGGATCCAAAAAGGAAAATAAAGTAAGGAGTAGGTTATCTAAGCAATTACTCAGGAGTTCACATCTAGAATGAGTTTATGCTTGGAGATTAATCCATGGGAAAAGGGCAGTCAGAATATTATTATGTTTAGTAATATTTGTTAGAAATTTTATCTTACATTCCTTTACGTAAACCTTTGCTATAGTCTAGGTTCTAGTCTAAGAATCTGAATCCATTGTTGATGGTAATTATGGGAAAACTCAAGCAAAGAGGAGAAAGCCAGCTTCTTAGTAAATGAGATGTAAAGAAACAAAAATTGATGCCTAAAATATGAAGGCAGAGGAGAATCAGAAATAATTTTGGTTTGCCCCAGAGCCATAAATCTAGTATTTCTTAAATGCATTCTAAATAACGGCAGACTTGGTACTATAATTTGGGGAATAGTGGGGAGGGAGGTTGAAAGTAGGACTATGGAACTTGGAGGCAGGCAATTGGGTGTTCATCACCTGTGAGTGAGAACTTTTTCTGAGACTGCCATTCTCAATCCTCGATTCCCCATTTCTACCATTTTCCCTTTCTGTGGATTATTTTTATTGTTTAAAAAACATGATGGTAGATGATTCTAAATGCTGTGGCATGTTCCATGAAGGTTAGATTCAATTGTGTTCCTGCTAATTATACCTTTACCACATTGTCACCCTTAAAAATTAGGATTGCATAACTTGAATGAGTATTATTATAAGGATATTATTGAATCTGATATAATTTGCAAATAAAGGGAACTTATTTTTAAACTTTAGTGTCTTAATGATTAATAGAAACGACTAAATGGACCATATCTCAGAATGGTCATGACATATACTTCACCATGTGTATAAAACATCGAGGCCGATTTGTCTAAGCATATCCTAATTAGCAAGGCAATGCATCTGTATTTAAGAAAAATTCAATCTCCCAAAGTCTTTAAGTGTAATGTGTGCCTTCCCTAAATATTTCTTGAGAACAATAGAGGTGGGATTACACGGAACGTCACAGAGCAAAATTTCTTTAAATTTTTCTCCTGAACATCTCTCCTTCCCCAAAGTTCCTCTTCTCCAGCAGCATAAGAGGCTTAATCTCTCCTCTCTTCTTGCAAAGTCTCTAGGATGTTCTAACTCTGTTCTCAGTTCTTACTCACTTCTCCATTCCAGCCCTCAGAGACCTGTTTCTTCTTCAGTGGGCAGCTCATGCCACTTCCTGGGTAGAACAGGTTTGCCTCTGTGCTCTCCAGTTCTTCTCTTCACCCACTTCCCCTAATCAGCACAAAGAGTCTAAGTAGCTGAGCAGTAGTAATGAAAAATTTCTCTGAATTTTCATATGCTTTTCTTTGTCTCTGTCCTTTAGAATTTCAGTACCTAAAAATCCAGTGTCTAAGCATGTAACACAGAGGTTGGCACATGGTAGATGCTCAGTAGATATTAATCACATTTGAATAAAAGATTTGAAGATTTCATTTTAATGATAAGTAAGTAGGACAAATTCTTTAAGCTCTGTGGTCTTCGGGATGAAGTAATTATGACTATTTCACATGTGATTTTGACTAAATAGTCATGCTGCAAACTTTGACATGCTGCAGAGCTGAGTTCAAATTCTGTCTTAACATTGCTTAAGTGGTCTTATTCACTATTGTGAGCACAGCACAGGAAAGACCTGCCCCCATGATTCAATTACCTCCCACCAGATCCCCCCCACAACATGTGGGAATTGAAGATGAGATTTGGGTGGGGACACAGCCAAACCATATCAACCCGATAACCAAAAAATTAAGAAAACTTTAAAAATAAACTTTCTGAGGAAGGGACTTTTAATTTGACACACAGTCACTACTTACATAACACTTTTTCTTTGCCAAAGACCATCCAGATATTAATTAATAAACTAATTACTCTTTTTAACCCATGCAAATTAATATTGCCTGCAAGCACAGTATGAGACTAAATTATATAGGAACTAAAGAATATTGGGCAATGAGTCTTAAAAAATGAGTTAAGGTGTTTGATCTGATACTATATGAAAATATGTTAACAGAATTCCATATGAGGAATAGTTCACAGTTTAATTTTTGTCCCTTTTCAAGTCCAAATACATCTACTCAGTGTCAGCTGACTATTGATTTAGAAAGGTGATATAGAGTAACAAAATACATGTGATGAGTTAGAATGAATTAAACTCTAGCTATATATCACTTGTTCTCTACAGGAGAGAAATTCATAAATCATAGAAGTGCCTTGAAATGCAGGTTTTACTAAAGTATGGTAACATTTATTTTGTCTGTTAAATAGGCATAGGAGACTCATGAAATTTAAATTCTACCACCCCAAGGACAACATTAACCTTCGTTAATTCATCCCCCCTTTTGGGGAGAGATACACATTTATTATCAAAAATGTTTTAAGAGTTTGGTATCCAAACAAAACTTTGCAATATATTAAATTTTAAATTTAGTGATACTAAATTGATTGTTAAAAGAGAGAAGTGGGAAGTGGTATTAATAATAAAAGGCAGTAGGGAAAATTATACTTGAAATATAAGGTCAGTCTAAAAAGTAGGACTCCAAGAGAGAGTGGTTACTCTAACTAAGATTCAAGTCCTGGCACTTTTTAGCTTTGTAATTCTGGGCCAGATTCTTAACAATTGTTTTCATTAGGTTTCCCAGTTGTAAGTTAAGAATGATAATAATGGGACACTTCCTGATATATATTGCAAA
The DNA here is from genome assembly GCA_963573385.1 of Cacajao melanocephalus. Lineage (NCBI taxonomy): Eukaryota > Metazoa > Chordata > Mammalia > Primates > Pitheciidae > Cacajao > Cacajao melanocephalus. The sequence continues at coordinate 231,541 of CAUYLG010057138.1, forward strand.
TTGTACAACATAAAGTCAGGGTCTGATACTTATCATTAATAGCTAAGACAAAGATATCAGTTGCTGGACTTCTTATACCATAGTATTACCATGATGTGTTTACTTTTGGAAATACACTATGATTCTCAATTTTTAAAAAAACTTCCAAAGTTCACTATTTAGTATTTTGTTTTGTTCCTTTTTAAAATTTTTGTTTGCTAGACAACTATTTTCTCAAGATCCACAGGATGCCAGGTGCTATAGTGAAAGATGAAGACCCAATTACTTAAAGGGATTGACAAACTAAGCATGGTACCACACCATGGAAATTTATAATTACTCTACAGTATGAAACTAGATTGAATAAAATGTGGTGGCAATACAGACATTCAGCTACTGACCTCCTTTCCCACCTTTCATTCAACAAATATGTGTATCAAGTCACTGTTACATGCTAGAGACTTTTTCTGGGCACTGGGGAGAGACCGGGGAATAAAATAAACTCCTGGCCTCACTGATCTAAAATTTCAGTGAGATAACAGAGAGGGAGCAAATAAATAATGTAAACTGAGGTTCAGTGAGTGCTATGAAAAATATAAAGCAGCATTAAAAACCAGAGAGTGACTGGAGTTGGTGTTTTAGAAAGGGTGATCAGCAAAGGCCTTTATGAGGGGTAAAATGTGAGCAGGGACCTGAAGAAAATGGGATGAGGAAGCAAGCCTTGTAGATGTCAGAGGAATAGACTTCCTGACAGCTAATGGTAGGTAGAAATGCCTCAGGCTATTGTCAAAAGATGGCAGTGAGGCCAGTGTGGTCTCAGTGGAGCTCGTCAAGGGAAAAGTGCTTTGAAATAAATTAAGAGAAGTAGAGAGGTCAATTATGGCAGGATTACAGGAGGCTTAAGAGAAGGGGAGCAGCAAAATCCAAGTTGTATTTTGGCTGATGTGTGAACAGTTTGTATGGGTAGCAGAATGGAAACCAAATGTAGAGAGCCTTTGTTTTTTCCCTGGCTTTGGGAACTTGCTGTTGAAGTTATTTCCATGCCATAAGCCTAGGAGATGGGGGTTGGCATTTTCTTCAATCTATTTCCCGGCCACCCCTGGCTATGGAGTTTTCCCATGCCATCTCCTTGGGCATATTGCACCTCAGATGTAATTCATTTTTGCTTTTCTTGTCATTTTGGTATAATAACAGGCCCTTCTGCAGACTTTACTTTCCATCAGAACCTTTCTTTATTTTTCCTTCACCTTCAAGGCTATTTTTATTATTGCCTAAGACTTTGACTCTCCTGCCACTATTGCCACTTAACTATGTCAAATGATGAGACATGTGACATCACAGGTACAAGCTACATCTAACCTGTTATATATAGAGCTTACTGTCCTTTGGTTTCAACGTTTAATTTGCTGAAAATATTGAATAGGAAAACACATCACTTTGAAAATATTGTCAATATTTTTGGCTAATTTTATATAATCTGCAGTGAGTTTCTTCCCCTAATCTGTTATGTTTATTTCATTCAACAAATATTATTAAGCACTTGGGGCACTGTGCTAGTTGCTGGGCATGGTTTTGTCACTGTGGTCAGCATATAGTCATTTAAGGAATAAATTTGTAGTGATATATGTTTCCTGAGTTTTTGTTTATTTTATAAAATATTTTATATGCCTGCATGTGTGTATATTCAGTATTTTGTATATATACATACATGTTTGTCTCTCACGTAATAAAATAGCTACTACTTATTTAGCTGTCTCTTTGTGACGAGGATTTTCCCGACATGACTTAAGCCTCTCAGTAACCATGCAGTATGTGGGTATTACTAGTATTTTAAAGATTAGGAAATTGTGGAGCTAACTTGCCCAAGACTAAGAAGACAAAAAGGTTGAAGAACCAGAATTCAAGTCCAATTCAATGTGACTAACGCTCACACTGATTCCCCAAAAGAGTGTTGGCATAGCAAAATGAAGAACGTGTTTGGTGGCAAAGAAATTTACTTCTAAGAAAAGCAAAACTGGGCTTAGAAGTCTTTGCCTTCAAAATCACATTTCTGTTAAGTCGTTAACATTTCTTTAGAGATTCCCAGTAAAGAGAGAGGTTTTTCATTTTCAGTGAACACAAATGGATATTGACAACATTGACTTCTTTTTTTGAGCCTTGTACAATGCTAATCTGCATTTTCCTCTTTTTGTTAGTCTGTTGCTTCCCTATAAATAAAAGATTGCAAAAAGCTGTTAAATCACATTGAATGAAACACTAAATCCTTAGGCTTTTACAAGCTTTTGTAAAACTTTAGTGATCTTGGTGAAAAATGTCCTAGCTGGTAATATAGTGAACAGATGAGCTCACCCCTGGTATGCAAAGCTGCCGAATTAGCTGGTTAAACAGGCTGCTGAGATAATTACATTGTCTGTTTTGTGACACATTACACCGGTGCACTTGGGATTAACCTGTTCTCTTGTGTCTACTTCTGATCAGTTTTTTAGACAGCCTTTTATCTGATGAAGGAGCACAGACATCAAAAGAGAAAGGGGCGTGGGTGAAAAGAAAGGGCTCATATAAAGCTGAAGAGTTAAATTTTCTATTTAAATTACTAAACATATATCCCTTATTTCCATAACTTTAGTTGCTCTCTAGAGACCTCTGCTGGAAGTGATAGGTGATGAACATTCTATTTTCCCTCCCAATTCATTGTTTGCATTTTACTGTGGCTGTTATATCATAAACTAAGTAACTAATTTAAGAATGAAATTCCAATGTCATGTCATATACATAACATGTTATCTGGAAGGGTGTACTTGAGACAGAAAACTTGTGAGTTTTAAAAGTTTTGCAGGGATTTCTAATGCTAGAAATCAACTATGATAGTCAATCAGCACATATTTGTACATTTATCAGGTGCCTATTATGGGCTTAGTAATTATAAATTTCCTTTTGTTTATTATTTCCATGTTTCGTTAATGCTGCCAAGGTTCAAGTGGAATTGTTTAATTTGCAATTAAATGTTACACATATAAAAACACAAAACAAACTATCCCTAAAGATTTTTATGAGCCTTTAGTTCCATATCATTATCCTGAAGGGGAAAAATTATTTAGACCTCCTTATTATGTGGGAACGTAGTGCACATAAGATTTCATCATCAGTGATAATTTAGATAAAGAACAATTAAGAGAATAAATAGAAAACCTACCCGTTAACAGCCTGTGGCAACTCAAATTGAATTTAACGAACTATTGAGGCTCTAGCTACAGGGAGATGCAATTTAAAGCAGGTATAATAGATTTTAACAACTAAAATTTGTTTGTCACACTGTACCAACGAAGATATTAGTTAAATGGGGCAAGAAATTTCCTTTCATGTTAATGAACAGCAGATTTAACTCCTGCTGTCCTTTTTATTTTCCCCCAGTAGCTGTGCTTGACTTGATAGGCCAGCATTCAAATGAGGTTCTTGCAAAGAAGTATACAATCTTTTGGGATGAGATTTAAATCAGTCAAATCTGCATCCTTTAGGTACTTCTGATTTGTTTAAGCAATCTTTAAAAACATTGGCATATTTCCTCCCTGTAGAAGGGTTCACAATACAATGTCATATGCAAAGGCTCTGACAACTTCAATTGTAAATCTCTGTAGAAATGTTAGAGTACATGTTGACATGGGAACATCTCTAAACATAATGTGGTTTTTTTTAGCATATTGCTGGCCCATAGTAAGTGCTTTATAAAACTATCATTTGTATGTATGCCAACTGGATTAATAGAAAATAGACATCTATGCTATAAGTATACTACTAATTGTGCATAAATAATTATGCACACAATATAAGTAATTATGCACAAATATAAACAATTTTTTAAAAATATTCTTATCAAGACAGTTAAAGTCTATGTTCCTCATTTTTACCTGAGTCAGTTCTACTGAGATCTGTCTAGCTTTATTTTTATAGCTTAAATGCAGACAAAAGAGAAAAATGAATCATTGTAATTGTGTTTTTTATTTTGGCTAATATACAGAAATCTTAAAATGTACGTGTGTTTATGACTTGAGTTTAAGTCCCCCTTACACATAATTTTACTAAATTTTGTGACAAAAGGAAACAAGTGACTGAGATAACTTTATAAGATAAACATATTTTCTAGTCAATTCAGGAAATGGTGATTTTTTTTTTCTTTTAGACTTTCAAAAATATTTTTGGCTGCACAGCTGTGTATTATAGTATCATCGAATAGTACTGTGGCATTAGACCTCCTAAATATCAGATACCAAGACTAAAGGACATTAAAATAATATTTTTATATTTTCTAAACTTTTTGTTTTGATTTAATCAGTTTTTATGTTTATGCACAATTATAAGCTTACTCTTAGCATATATGCCTAGTTTCTATTAATCCAGTGGGAATGAGTACAAATGATAGTTTGATGAAGCACTTACTACGAGCCAGCAATATGCTAAAAGCCTTTCATATTTAACCTCATTTAATCCTTCTAATGATCCATTGAGATGGTGATTATTAAACACATTTTACAGATGAGGACATACAGTTTAGAGAAATTCAATAACTGGCTTAGGAGTTGCAGATCCCATCTTCAAAACCAGATTTATTCTAGAGCCCAACTTGAGTACTATGTTAACAGTACTTCTGAAAATGCATGCATTAATGCGCTTCTTCCAGACTGGTGCCTCTTTTGGTAGTTGGATAGGCTTTGTATGTATTCCTCAAAAAAGAGAAGTGACTGGTGTTTAGCGTGGTGGAACCGTGATTAAAACTCTAGTTTTATTTCCCTGAAGCCCATGATCTTTCCTTCCACTTTAGTGGTGACAATGTTGCTGATATCACAGATTCAAATGCCTAAGTGCAATTTCTGTAACACAAAATGCATACAGAGCAGTCTTTGGAAAGATATTTTGATGAGTGACTTTGAAATAAAATTAACTTGAGCTTGAATCCCAGGATGCCACTTAAGTAGCTGTGTAATAAAGCAAGGCATATAGTATCTCTGGAATTCTATTTTCTCATCTGAAAAATGGAAATATGAATACATACCATAGGGAATACCTGTGAAGATAAACATGATGCAAAAGTGCATAGCACATAAAAAGTGCAAGGGAGGTTCCCATCTCATCCCTCTCTCATAGTAAATTCTTGGAAACTAAATATGCATGTACATGTCACAATTAGATGTGAAAAAGTGAAAGAAAATTGTACTGAAAGTGCAGCCATGAATTGTAAGAACAATTCTGAAAATATGGAATGAAGTTTCAAGAGTAGTATTTGGGGAGAAAATGGGGCTGGAGATGAACCTTGAAAGATGAGGAAGATAATTTATTTAGTTTGAGAAAGGGAGTTATTTTATTCAAGGGAGACAATGCTAGCTGAACTGCTTGGGTGTAATAAAAGTCCAATCCAGTTACAAAAATACCACTCCAGTGAAAAGCTTTAATGAGATTTCTGCACCCCAGCAGATGACCCACTTATTTAAATACCATAAAATATCTAATACTAGAGAATTCCTTGATGACATGACAATTTAGTCAGTTTCTGGCAATTAAGTATAATTTAATCTGCATAGAAATTGAGAACATTTTACTCCTAGTCAGCGTACTACCTCTTGAGTTAGCATTTTCCGTTGAGCTCAAGTCTGGCTTCTGTTCCAGTGGCCTTCTCCTTCTTTACTAGAAGAGCGTTGCTGTGCTTTCACTCTTCCTACTCTGAGACACTTTTGCACGCAGATCATAGAGTAGCTTACATTGTTTGCTACATTAGCGCTTACTTTACTCTCTGCAGAGGCGGCATTACTTTCATTCTAACTTATTGGTGGTTAGTGTGATTAAATTTGTTCACAAGACCTTTGCAAATCCTGAACAGTAAAAGTGGAACAAATAGGCCTGGCGTGGTGGCTCATGCTGTAATCCCAGCACTTTGGGAGGCTGAGGCAGGTGGATCACCTAAGGAGTTCGAGACCAGCCTGGTCAATGTGGTGATACCCTGTCTGTACTAAAAATACGAAAAAATTAGCTGGATGTGCTGGTGCACACCTGTAATCCCACCTACGTGGGACGCTGAGGCAGGAGAATTGCTTGAACTCGGGAGGAAGAGGTTGCAGTGAGCCGGGATTGTACCATTGCACTCCAGCCTGGGCAACAAAAGCAAAACTCCATCTCAAAAAAAAAAGAAAGTGGAACAAATATGGAATATCTGTCATTTATGTTGCACTCTGGGCACTTTTCATAAACTCTTGGTAAAAGCATACTTGGCAGTTGCATTTTTGGAGGAAAATATGTCAATAACTTTAAATTCACACACCCTTTGATGTAGCATTCTATTTCTAGGATATTATATGATAGATAGACTTCCAAAAGTATCCACAGAGGCAAAAAAACTTCAAAAAGTGAAACATCAACCAAGACAGGAATGAGTGAATTTGTTGAGATAAATTTATCCTGTGACCCATTATAAAGCTATTAAAATGAGTTATTTGTTGAAGACAGAGGGGACAGTGAAAACCAAAGTAAGTTTGATTTATACATGTTGATATGGAATGTCTGCTAAAATACACTGTTAAATAAAAGGAAAGGAAAATTCAGAACAGTGAGTACCCATTTGGAAAGCCAGTTGAACAGGCATCATTTATTGAAAAGACATTCCTTTCCCAGATACTCTACAGTGTTACCTTTGTCATAAATCAAGTCTCTATCTATCTATCTATCTATCTATCTATCTATCTATCTATCTATCATCTATCTATCTATCTATCTATCTATTTCTGGAATCACTGTTTTGTTCCATTGGACTATTTGTCTATCCTTCTTTCAGTGCTGTATTATCTGAAATACTTTAGCTTTAGAGACACTTCTTGATATACAGTATCAACTTTTCTCTACTCCTTCAAGTTTACCCTGGATGTTCTTGGATCTTTGTATTTCCATACCAGTTTCTAAATTAGCCAATTTCAACCTCACACGCAAGACTTACTCATTTTAAAATTTAGATTGCACTAATTTATGTGACAGTTGTGGGACAGTGACACTTTAATAATATTGAACCTTCAAGTACTATGACCATAGCATGTCCTTATATTTATTTAGGACTTCAAAAATTTCTTTCAGTACTCTTTTAGAGTTTTCTGATAATAATCTTTTATAGTTTTCATTAGACTTATTGCTGGTTAGCTTATATCATTGATGAAATTTATAAATAATATTGTTTTAATGTAGTTCAGTAATTAAGCCAGAGTTTACCAATTTATGAAGAAATTTCTGATCATCAAAAGACACCATTAAAAGAACAATAAGAAAAGCCACATCATGTCTTACATGTAACAATAAAAATATATACATAATCCTGCAAAACAATAACAGAATGACAGACAATGCTTTCTTTAATGGGTAAAATAACTGGTATTTCCTTAGAAGATATCCAAAGGGTCAGTAAACACAAAAATTAGTAATTAGGGAAGTAAACATTATAATCACAATGAAATACCACTATATACCCACCAAAATGGGCCAAGTTTTTAAAAAACAACCATGATAATACTTTAAGGGAGTAAAACAACTGGAACTTTCACATTCACAGCTGACGGGAGAGAACATTTGAAAAACTGGGACTGTTTATTAAAGTTGAGCATAACAAACATGACCTTACAATTATACCCCATATGAATGCCTAATAGTAACTCAAACATATGTGCAGAAAAACATTTGAACCAAATGTTTATTACAGCATTATTCACAATACTGGAAACAACTCAAATATCTATCAAAAGTAGAATGGATCAACTGTCATTTTTATGTATTAGAATATTATATTCTATATGCATATCGTGTATTAGAGGTTTCATGGTATTAAGAAAACAGACAACTTTCTACCATGGATAAATTTTACTAACATAATGTTGAGAGTAAGTAGTGTGACACAGAAGAACACAGTTTGTACAATCCTATTTATGGTTTTAGGGTTCAGGATAAGAGTTACCTCCGGGGTAGAAAGGAGAGTAGTGATTGGGAGAGGGCAGGAAAAGGGCTTATAATAAAAGCCCTTCCCAGTGCTTTTACAAGCTTATAATATTTAATTTCTGAATCTGAGTGATAATTACATGGGTGTGTTCAATTTACAATAATTCATCAGCAATCTGTTTATTTAGCATATATTGTTTGTATAATGTTTTGTCATTAAAAAGTTAAAATTGGCCAGGTATAGTGGCTTTTGACATTAAAAAGTTAAAACTGGCCGGGTGTAGTGGCTCACGCCTTGAGTCCCAGCACTTTGGGAAGCTGAGGTGGGAAGATCGCTTGAGCCCAGGAGTTTGACACCAGCCCGACCAACATAGCAAAATGTTGTCTCTAATTAAAAAAAAAAAAAAAGTGAAATCTGTGAAAAGATATCTAGGAAATCATTTGTATGTGATAGAACTTAACACTTAGATAGATTGAACTAGATTACTATTATTAAGTTTTCTTCTCAAATTAATTGCCTTGCTGAAATTCACATAGTAATAAATATGAGAATAATTATATGACTGAATAAATTTTTTTTATTAGAACCAGTTTCTGGATTCAGAGTCTGCTTTTCATTTCACTAATATAGAATCTTTCTATGATGCCACAAGTATATCCAATTCTTTCATAGTTGTGATTTTGTGGCCATAACTTATCTTATTTATCAAAACACTGAAAAAGTATAATTCTGGTCCTTTCCTTGAGGCAGAAAGAGCTTGGATTTTGGAATTAGAAAAATCTGAATTTAGATCTGACTTCGTCTGTTACTAGCTATGTGATCTCACACCAATTTCTTAAACTCCTTGAGTTTCAGTTTCTTTATCTATAAAATGAGGATACTGTATTAGTCCATTTAGTGTTGCTGTAAAGGAATACCTGAGGCTGGGTAATTTATAAAGAAAAGAGGTTTATTTGGCTCGTTGTTCTGCAGGATGTATAAGAAGCGTGATGCCAGCATCTGCTTCTGGTGAGGGCTTCAGGCTCATGGCAGAAGATGAAGGGAAGCTGCTGCATGCAGAGATCATATGGTCAGAGCAGAAGCAAGAGAGGCAGAGTGGGAGGTGCCAGGTCACAACCATCTTTCACAGGACTCACTCTTTCCCCACAACTCCACCTGAGGTAGGGCATTAGTCTGTTCATGAGGGATTCAACCCTATGACACAAACACCTCCCGCTAAGCCCTGTCCCTGACATTGGAGATCAAATTTAAACATGAGATTTGGAGAAGTCAAACCAACCAAACTATAGCAGTCATTTAAGGAATATAATAAATGTAATCTTTTGAAGTCAATAGATCTTTTAGACTATAGCAAATATTTCATGGTCTCTAATATGCAAATGTTAATTTTTATTTTAGGTTTATGAGAAAAAATACTTAAATACAAATTATTTTTCTCATGTCCTTGTGATTTAAACTTGATTCTCTTATCTTCTATAAAATTATCATAAAGTTTAAAATATCAGTAATTTTATGGGTTCACTTTTATATTAAAATCACCCTAAACATATGAGGGATCTTAGTTAGATCTAAATGAGGTAAAAAACAAATTCAATATTTGTGACTTCCAACAAAGTCACAAATCTTTGCGAGTATTTTTTAGTAGCTTATCATGATATTCTTTGGTAGTATACATAGTAATCCTCTACAGATTTTCAACTATTAAACTTTTGGTGAATACTAGTAAAGCTGTAGCCTCAAGTAACCCTGACACCAATAACAGCCACTGTTAGAAGGCAAGGGTCATCACAGCAAAGTATACTTTTGAAGTTCCGGAATCCAACCAGCCTATGTGTGTAGAAAAGGGGTTTCTGTGTAGCTAAATGTAAGTATATTTAAAGTTATATCTCTGTGAAAATATTTGAGGAAAATATCATGACTCTGTTACTTTAATCTTAAAATTTGGTCTTAGAAAACTCATCATTCTTCATATGCTGAATGGAAAAAAAAAGCTCATAAATATGTCAAATACTCTTTTAATTTATCAACTATCTCCTAATAAATGTTGGTTTGAACAGAGTCAGTGAAGGGTAAGTTTCATGAAAGAATAAGATTTTAAAATTAATAATTGGGATTAATTCAATTAGGAAGGGATTAAGTATTTTTATAATGTGGTTCTTACAAATATGTTAATTTCACCATCTCAGTAGTAAATTTTGCTTTCATTAAATAAATTCTACCTAACATTTTAGGGAAAGAGAGAGGAAAAGGAATTAATATTTATTGCCCAAAGTTGAATAGATACTTTATATAATTTATTATTTAATACTAAAAGAAAATCTTACAGGTTAGTGATTATTTCCTTCATATTACAGATTAAGTAACAAAAATTCAAAGAGTTCAGGAAACTTGACCAATATTCCAAAGATAGGTGTGGCAGAGATTCAAAGCCAATTCTCTCTCAATCTATAGCCAGTGTTTTGTTGAAATGATTTGGCTGTATTAGATTGATCCTGTTTATTTTTATTTATCATTAAATTATAAGCTTGTTCATATTTATACATATATTGTTTGTTAATTTATGTTAACAACAAGGGGCTGAATATTTTAAAATTATAATTCACTTTATGTTTTTGCTAATTTTGTAGTTATAATGATTGTAAGTGTTTTAATGTGACAAATTTTTATATGATTTTCTTTCTAATAATTGAGGTCTTCTTCCCTGGACAAAAAAAAATCAGGTTCACATTTGTTAATGTAGGTTGTACCTTAACATAGTGCATTGTAGAGACACATACATAGCTGTCATTCAGAACAGACAGCAATTCAAAATGCTTTTTGATGGTTTAAATCCTTTTGTATAGTGGCCTGAACCATACAAAAGCAACTGAAATCACACTAAAATTCTAGAATTCCTAGCAGCAGTTTATTTTTGATGGTATTTAGAAATGTCTTTCAATTCTTCCCAGAGTTCTAGAATTGTGTTCTTTAAGCCAGAAGCTGTAAATATTAGATGTTACTAGAAACATTTCCTTGGGTGAAGATAGTAGTTTTATCCTATTCTTTTTCTTGTCATTTGGGGATGATTTTAGTCTTTGAGTGAGAAAAGTGACCAAGTGTAAAGAAGAAAATTCTCCAGGTGATTAGTACCTTTATGTATTTATTTATTTAACTTTAAGTTCTGGGGTACATGTGCAGAATGTGCAGGTTTGTTACATAGGTGTTCATGTGCCATAGTGGTTTGCTGCATCCATCATCCTGTCATCTATATTAGGTATTTATCCTAATGCTATACCTCCCCTCACCCCATACCCGACCCCCAGCTGTCCCTCCCCTAATCCCCCATACCCTGACAGGCCCTGGTGTGTGATGTTCCCCTCCCTGTGTCCATGGGTTCTTATAGTTCAACACTCACTTATTAGTGAAAACATGTGGTGTTTGGCTTTCTCTTCTTGGGTCAGTTTGCTGAGAATGATGGTTTCCAGCTTCATCTATGTCCCTGCAAAGGACATGAACTCATCCTTTTTTATGGCTGCATAGTATTCCATGGTGTATATGTGCCACATTTTCTTTATTCAGCCTATCATTGATGGGCAT